>ML795553.1:198947-222346 GCA_009831015.1 Picea engelmannii
ACTCCTTATCTCACAATGGAGTTTCTTCTCTGATGAGTCATTTCTTCCACAAGTTTATCATTATTATAAATTGAAACAAAATAACATTTCAATTTACCTCAATCAAAATTTCAAATCTGAATTTGCTATAAGCTTCCTCATCACCAGGGGATAACCATTACTCATAATTTTCCTCCATACTCTGCCACTTTCATCAATCTTCTTGCTTCTGTACCTGCAATTATAGTCAGCATATCATCTCTTTATGCCTTCAAGATCTTTGACCATGTTCATCCATATACCAAATGGATCATCTTCTATTTGTATCCTGCTCTTTTCTTATCTTTGACCATAATCTGCTTCTAGGATCTTTCTTTTCCTGATTCTCTGTATGTTACACTCATCAATTCTTTGTGCTAACCAAAACAAGCATTAGTTATGACAGCACCCATACTTTCATGAATATATAAAAGTAAATTCCTTCACAGAGAATAAAAGATACCTCCTACAGAGAGCAATCCTTGCTCTGATACCACTTGATGCAAGCACCACTTTCTATGTCGAAGCAGATCCTCGATTCCACAGTTTACTGTACTGGAATATACCTTGAATATGGTCTTTCATCATTCTTTGATAGAGCTAAACTTAGTTATCTGTCACTATGCTTGGCAATTCTATTCCATTTGACAAGACTCCTCTTGAATTGGTGGATTAAACATTTTTCCTTTTGTTTAGCACCCAACGGAAAAGACTTTCCATTAGTTATTAAGCGCCATATGACTTTCTAATATGACCAAAGGTCCCAACGGAAATGACCATTGACAGAATTTCCATACTAACCTCCAATTTCTGCTTCCATACACCGATGGACACGTATCTCTCAGCGGAAAATGAAAAGTCTCCTCGAATTTCGAACCTTCAATCTTCGTTGCGATCTGGACCATTAATCTCTTGCTTGCCGACCTCTACTTTGATCTTAGCCGTCTGTCTCTCATATGATATGAACCATCAATCCTTTGACTCTTTGAACTCCGCTCTATTCTCCTCCATCAATCCCAATGTTATACACGCACAGACTATGCATAATAATCATGGCTTTCCTCACTGTAAATATTTATGAAATCTCACCATATCCCTCCTGAATTCAATTCTTTACTGATGAGTCAGATCGATCACATATTTAAAATACATGATATCATAAAAATCATAAATATTACACAGACGATAAGAATAATAATATACATAGAGTAATAATATCACTTAATATATCAATAATTTCAATACTGAAATTGAATTCAACAGAGTAATAAAACCTTCTTTACAAACTTGAATTTCCCCAATAGATCTTTTAGAAAACAGAGCAATGAGTCTCTGTGCATGCTCTAGGAATTGAATTCTGAGCTTTCCCTTCTTGATCTACATTCAAGCTTCCTCCTCTTCGAGCTCCTATAACTCTGTGAGCTAAACTTCTAAGAGAACATAGCTACTTAACACAACACTCAGGACTTGTATTTATTTACAATGGAAAAATCTGTTTTCAGATCCCATGATTAAGGAATAGAGTCCTTAATAAACTCAACTGACCCCTACGAGTCATCAGTGACTCACTAACCATTAACAAACCCTATATCATCTTTTTACAAGTGGAAAGGATCTAGAATCCTTTCCCATTATCCAAAATAACAAATTACACAAGTGTGAGACCCTAGGTCTCCTTTGATTCACTCAACTTTGATGAAGTCATGGGTGACTTCATTTTCATGAGCCTATGCTCCTGCATCAATATCCTGCCCATATGTTTGGATTGGACTGTCAAATGTACCCGCCCAGGGGCTGACTACAAGTTGGTGACCTTAGTAGTGATAATCTTCAGGGTCTTACACAAGGTGACAGTGAAGAGAAGTATCACTTTACCTGGAACAAACGTTGGTCAAACTCACTTGAGCTCCTTGGAGGGTAAATCCACAATTATTGCATGGAAGATTGCACCAAGGCATAAGTCTGTTAAGCAAGTATCCAAAATAATTGATCCACCTGCTCTATCCCCATCCCTTCCTATATTGATATCGTGACATTGGATTTCGTCACCAACTAGTGGTTTCATTGTGGGAAGTTTTGTTTGATTGTTTGCTTCTTAGATTCATAGAGTGTGTTGTTTTTTTTACTTAGTGGACCTTAGGTTGAGTCAATTTTAATGGAATCAACTCCTGGGAGTACCAATGGAGGAACCCCTTGTCCTAGGTAACCTTTCACCTTTCCTTATTTTCGAAACATTGGTCATTCTTACATTGCCACACTCAGTCTTTCGGGACTCACCATCAGATTATTGGTTTGGTTGTTCCCCACTCCGGTTATCTTGGATCTTCCTAGTTCTTTAGCTACACCTAATGCTTCATATGTAAGTACACCACCCACACATCAACCTCATGTCGAATTTTATCCTTCTTCACCCATTAAGTCTCCTTCCCTTTCTCCTTCTTCACCTAGTGAAAGATCTAAAGCAAGTAGCCAGGTTAATAAGAAGAAGAAGAAATGAAAAGAGAAGAAGAATAAGAACTCGAAAATGACCAAGCCTCCAACCATATAATATGTTGGATCCAAGCAGCCAACTACTCTTGATCATACTGGGAGTGTTGATGAGGTCGTCAAGATTAAAATGAAGAATCTAAAACCCAAATTCCCTTGCAGTATTTGTAATGGTGACCACTTTATGAGGGATTTCCTTAGTCTTCCCAAGGTCTTAGAAATGTGGTCCTCCACATCATCGACCTCTACTAGACATGCCGGTGATGCCCTGTCAACTAGTGACATTAAGGTTGGTAAGAAGAAGACAACTGTCAAATTTCCTTTTATGTTATGCGAAGGTGATCATTATTCTCACCTTTGTCCTCGTATGGATGAGGATTCTTATCTTTTGGAAAATATTCAACTCCCAAATGGTTATCATAATATTTCCCCCAACCCATCGTTAGTTGATGGAATGGTCAATCCAGCTCCATCCCCGGTCAGTCTGGTTGATCAGGTGGTCAATCTAGTTTCATCCTCAGTTGATCCAGTTCTGTCATTGATCAACCCCACTTTTCATACGAAAAGTGAAACCCAAGTGACTGCTCTAGTCCCATCATTGGTCAGTCCCACCTTTCATATGAAGAGTGCCAATGTGGTCAATCCCACCCGTCCTCTCATGAGTGCCAAAGTGGTTGCTCCAGTCACTTCATCGGTCAGTCTGGTTGATCATGTTGTCAATATGGTCACATCCTTAGTTGAACCACTTGACAATGTGGTTAATCTGATCCCATATTCATTTGATCTCGATCTCCCGTTAGAGAGTGAAGCCCAACTGGTCAATTTGTTTCCACTTGTCGACCCCATTCTCCCCTTGGAGAATGAAACCCAAGTGGTCCATTTGATGTCATTATCAATCAATCCTACTCTCCTGCTAGAGAGAAAACCCAATTCTGCCCACGTTTTTCTCATTGATACAGAATCTACCGTGCTAGGGGGCATTCCTCCTTCTCCTGTGAAACCCCCTCCAAGTAATGAGGCCATCCTTTTTTATTGTGGTGTGAAAACTATACCTCGTATTCCCTCTACTTTCCTTTTAATATTACAGTACAAGTTTGTGGTCAAAACATTGCTCATGTATTGATAGATGAAGGATTGTCCGTTAGTATTTTGTCCTCTATTGCTTGGAAATATTTGGGTTATCCTCAGCTTGTGTCGTTTACCCAGACTTTTTTCTCTTTTAACATAAGAACCAGTCACCCTTTATGGATCCTTCCCCAATTTCATGTAACTTTGGGAGGGAAAAATATCTTTATTGATGTTATGGTAGTCCAGGACCCCTTGGATTTCGAGTTACTCATTGGGTGAGATTATGTATATACCATGAAAGCTATTGTGTCCACTTTTTTTCATCTAATATCTTTCCCTCACGATGGAAGAATTATGGCTATTGATCAACTTTCATACGTTGGTCCTGACTTTATTTCCAACCCAATGACCTCCCTAAATGATTCTTATATGCAGACAATATCGCCCCCACCACGGGTCAATTATATGGTGTTATCTCCCATGCCTTTTGTTGTCTATGAGGATGAATTAGATCTGGAAATTGACATGGTGATCTCTTCGGTAGGGTATTTAGAGCATGATATCCTTACCCCTGACGTGACCCTCGACATGTGTTCCTTCCAGAGCATTGTTCTTCCATCTAATAAAGATCTCTTAGAATTCATGACTGTGTTTTGTCCCTTGACATGTATCCCTTCCAAAGAATTATCCTCTTGGAATCCATGTTCAAGTAGAGGTCACAATCATAGTTCTCTTCTTGTGTCAATATCGATAAAAAATGAAACAGAGTTCACGAGCATAGTTCTTTTCTTGTGTCAATCTCAGTAAAAAATGAAAGAAAGGTCATGAGCATAGTTTTCCTTCTTTGTGGCAAGCTCATTAAAAGTTGAAACAAATATCTTGAGCATAGTTTTCCTCTCTGTAACAAGCTCGTTAAAAAATGAAACAGTCACCTCTCCCTTCGAGTCAAGTCTTTCATTAGGTCTCGTCTTTGAACCTTCATTTAATCCACCCTTATCCTTTTTCTCCATCTAGTACATAAATTGGTGACAACCTCAAAGTCGGGGAATGAATTGAAGCTTGGGGGGGCATGTCTCCAGCCTTTGATTATCATTATGGAGTTAAGATGCTATATTTTCAAGCTGGGGGAAGAGTACCAACCATACATGGGTATCCCTACCTTTGGAAATTGTGTTGGAAATTTACAAGAATAGTGTAATTTTGTTTCAATATTGTGTAAAAATGAAACCAATACCGAGCTTAGTCTTTGTTATTTATCATGCTCGTAAATACATGAGAATAAGTTACCGATCTTAGTCTTTGTTCTTTCTCATGCTCATAAATACATGAGAGTGTAACCAAGTAGAATTTTATCACTTTTTTTGACTCGTAAAGGTTATATGAAAAAGCAACCCCCTGGAGTCTCCTTTTAGATCTTTTCAGACTCTCTAAACATGGAAAAATTGTAGAGTTATATTGCTTCCTTCCACACTCGTTAAAAGGTATGAAAGGGCGCCTTTCGAGTGGTATTTTATCTCTTTTTCAGCCTCACGATACTAATATTATGAAAAAGGAAAAACTTGGAGTCACCTTTAAGTTCTTTTCAAACTCTCTAAAGATGAAAAACCATCGTGTTTTCCTTCTCTGGACTCATTAAAATCACATATTGAAGGGTCGATACGAGACCAGACCCTTACTTCTTCCAGTTCATTAAACAAAGGAAGAGGGACTTACCAAAGGTGAGTTATATCAAGCATGTGTTATCCTCCTCGAGCTCATTAAAATAAAAAGAGGTACTCATCTATCTAGATGGGGGAAAAATTTCAAGGAAACAAGCCAAGCAGTTTTTGAAAACATTACAAGTCACTCTTATGGTCGCCCTTGAACACAACACTTTGTATTTGCATACATTTTAATCTGTTGAACCTCTACATTGAACCAATCTTCTAAGTTTCTTTACTCCTTTGGTTCACCCAATGAAATTCATAGTATCCACTACATCATCATGTTTTGGTACCTGTCATGTTTCTATTTTTGTGCCTCAGTTTTCAAGAGAAGTATCTTCCTCGAGATTCAACCATCACAAATATCCTGTTTCAATACCTATTTCAGTACATGTTCATTTGATCCACAAACTTACATCTATTTGTTAGTTTCGTTTCATTGATCGGGGATACATCAAGGTCCCCCTTCGACGAGTTTGTTCCTGTCGAGTCCAACACATTATCCAGGAACTAGACTTAAGAACCTGTTAGTAACTTGGGACCTACATGACTCAATGGCAGGCCTCCTTGATTTTGAAAGTAGGTTTACATGATTGACCTCTAATCGAATGATTCCACAAATGTTTGACTTCATCTCATTTATTCACATTCGTTGGAATGTACTAGAGTACCTTGGGAATCATTAACATCAATGGTGATTTCCCTTGAGCTTGTTAAGGGTTTACCTCATTGACCGGTAATCAAGCAGTTTCTACCATGTTCGACATCAGGATATCTATTAACATGGTTAGACTCATATTGCATCGAGATCGGTAAGAATACCCTGGGTTGAGTAATCACTCTGATATGTACTTTTCCTAGGTTGCAACAAAGTTTCTCTTCAATATTGACACATATACTGTCACATAGATCCACTTTGTATTGGTCTGTGGCTATGTCTTATCATCTCATAGATCCACTGTGTATTTTTCGTGGCTACAATTAGTTCATGTCATGCGAATATAGATCCAGATTGTATATTTGGTGGATATATATTTTTATTTATACAATTACAGATCCGCAATGTATTTTATGGTGGCCATACCTTGCAAGCCTTTATCACTCAAGCATAGGTATGCCTACCTTGGGTTTCAAACATATCATAATATTTGTTTGATGGTTTTGTGTAGCTTCTTCCAGATTCTTTGAGTCCATACCCTTGCTCGAAAAAGTATACAAAGTACTTTAGTCATCAATTTTCGTCTTTTAACTTCACACTTTAGGGGGAAATCTGTTACACATCAAAATTACTCACTTCAATGATGACCTATTTTCGTCATTACAAGTGTTGCAAGTGTCACAATTTGGCCACAAGTGTCACAAGTGTCGCAAACATCATACAGTCATATTTCTTATGTCGTGTCTTGAACAACATCACAAGGAACACTTGAAGACACCCTCAGAGATTGGTTAAAGAAAGAGAAATCATTTGACAAAGAGTACAAATACTTTTCCTTGAGAAAAAACACTTAAAAATGAATTTTGAAGGGCATCGCTCCCCCACCCACTAACAGTGAGTGCTAGGGCTCCCTGACCTTCTTTGGGGGAGTGTTGTAGCACTCTGTGCACCCTTCTAGGGGAGATCTGGGATTTTTTGATGAAATATTCAGTAGCACTCCCCTACACACTAGCAGGGAGTGCTAGTGCTCCTTGACCTTCTTTGGGGGAGCATTGAAGTTCTCTATGCACCATTTTGGAGGAGTGTTATGTTGTTGAGAAAATCAGGGGAAGATCCTCCTTATCTCTTAAATCAGTTGGATTCAAATCCGAGGTCAAGGATGGATCTTAGGGAGGATCCACAAATGATGGAGAAATATCCTCAACCTATCCCAAGAATATCTAAGGTGGTTAGGCCTCTCCAAGCCTATATAAGAAGGCCTCCTCATGGTGAAGGGATAGATGGAGAAATTGAGAAATACCTAACTTATGATATCATAAGGAAGGAGGACATTGAAGGCATCAAACTTATGATCTCATAAGGGAGATAATCAGTGAAGCATAGTCATTTTGTTTGTGGATCATTTGAGTAAGGGGTTGGACAAGGAGATCTTGGTGAGGCTACTGCATCTTCATCAATGGTCTGTAAGTATCTCTATTGAGTTCTCATTAATACATGTGCTTGGCATGTTTCCTTCAAGATTGTGTATGCCTACATGAACTTGTCTTTAATGGATAGATCTAGTTTCAAACTAATAATAGTAGAATAAGAAGCATGCTTTGTCCTTGATTGGATTGCAAAACATATTGAAGAGCTTGTGGATCAGAGCTCAACTTGAAACTGGGTGAGGACAAACATCGTAAAAAGGTACATCTTCTTCCTCTTCTCTATAGATTAGTTTATCTAGGTTTAAAGGGATGTCAGTGACCAAAGTTAGCACCTTTCTGTCTTGGTTATAGGGGTCTAGATCCAAGAGGAAGTTCACCTGTCCGTAGGGGGATTTTACTGTAACAGAAATTTGAATGGACTCCCAAATGTGAAGAAATTTTTCATGAGTTGAATATATATTTTGACAAGTCCACCAATATTAAATATTGCAAACCCAAATGAAGACTTTGTAGTGTGTATGGATGTGTGAAAGGAAGGGCTTGGTGAATCTCTAATCAAAAGGATCATATGGTAGGATATGAGTCTATAAAATTAAAGAAGCATGAAAGGAATTATGCTACACTTGACTTACTATTGGAAACAAATTTCCATGCACAAAAATGTGTAGATATTACCTCATGGGTCTAAGGTTTGAGATAGGAACGAACCATTGTGGCTAGAAGCATTTGTTTGGAAAGACAACATTAAATGCTAGAAAAACCACATGGATAAAATTTCTAAGTTGGCATGACTTTGAAATTAAGCACATAAAAGACAAGAAAAATCAGGTGGTTGATGAACTCAACAAAAGATCTCATGAAGTGAACATTTTATCCATTAGCATGTTCAACACATATTTAAAGGAAAAAAATTTAGAGGCTGCAAATTCAGACCAACAATATGTAAAAATAAAAGAAACATTACAACAAGGTAATATATAAAATAAAAAAAAATTGTTATGAGTTGAAAGAGGATGTAATCCTAATGTACAAAGGAAAAATGTATGTGCCAAATTTAGGAGAGATGGAAAATATAGTGTTAAGGGAAATGCACAATGTGCCATATTATGGGAACCTAGAATATCATAAGACAATTGCAGTTGTAAGAAGCCAATAATTTTGTCCAAGAATGAAGAAGGAAGTGGCTAATGACATAGTTAGGTGCCTAGACATCCAATGGGGATGTACATCCTTTGCCCATTTCTGAGTGGAAATGGGAAGTGGTTACAATTGATTTCACTAAAAAACTTCCCATGATAGTGAAACAACATGATTCCATCACAGTGGTGGTGGACAAATTAACAAAAGAAAAACATTTTATGTAATATTTCATATATAAAAATTATGCAGAACTAAAATAAAATGCTAGTAATGATAGATGAACAACAATATAACCAAAACAACACCACAATAATACCGATAGGATACCAGAATAACACCAGAAATAACACTTTGATTACAGAGAGAAATATTCACTTGCCTCTTCGAGGGGGAAACCTCCAGTCGAGTAGAGATATATTACAATAATATCCAAGCTAGGGTTCTCATACCCTCGACTCCTATTTATATGAAATATTTCTATCAAAAGAATCATCTAGAAGAAGATCCTTCTAGAAGCGAAAGCTTCTATTAGGTCTTATTACATTCAAATTATTCTACCTTATTGCTAGGCCTTATTAATATTGACCTTTATTACATCGGAATATGTTTTTCTACCTATGTGAGGGGTTAGGTCCCTAACATGTCCTCCCCCTTAAAAACAACCTTATCCTCAAGTCTTGATATGTGGAAATTGCTACAGAATGGTAGCTAGTTCCTAAGTGGCATCTGTTGAAGTTGTATCTTTCCATTGGACTAACACTTCCTTGATGGTTCGTTGATGCAGGCGATGCTCACGCTGGTCCAAAAATTCTTGTGACTATAGCCAAATGGAGCCTTCTTCGTCCAACTCGGGAAGGTTGGTTTGAGTTTTGAACTTAGTTCCAATCACGTCTTTAAGCATGAAACATGAAAAACAAGATGTATCTTAGAATGACTAGGAAAAGCTAACTGAAAGGTCACCTATCTCACATGATTGACAATGGTATAAGGACCATAAAATTTGGGTGCCAACTTCTGACAATGGTTGACCTAGAGGGAATTTTTCTTGTAAGGTTGCAGTCTAAGAAACACCTGATCCCCTTATGAAAATTGACGTTCAGAGTGACCTTGATCTTCTTGTTTCTTCATGAGATTTTGGGCCATGACCAAATTCTCTTTGAGGGTATGGAGAATAAGAATGGGCACCTCTCAATTCATCCAAGAGGTCATCAATGACAGGAATGGGAAATTTTTCTTCAATGGTGAGCTTGTTGAGGGCACGAAAGTCAGGACACACGCACAAAGAACCTTATTTATTTAGTAACATGACCACAAGAAAAGAGTAGGGTCTCATACTAGGGAGGATAATGCCTACGTTAATAAGTTCTTGAACCATTTTCTCAATTTCATTTTTTTTGGAAAAGGGGTGACGATAGGGACATATATTGGGAGGAAGGCTTCCTAGTACAAGGGGAATGGAATGATCATGAACACCATGGGAAGGATGGAGTCTCTAGGGAGTGTAAAATACCACTTGATGTTTAGAGAGGTTGGATTGGAGGTCCTACGACACAAAGGGTGTCTTAGTTGCTTGTATGGCATGGAGTTGGGAAATAATGCCAGAATGACCTCTTTTTAGAAAATTTTCCATGTGATGGGAAGTAATGATCTCAGGTGAATCGGAGGTGATGCCTTGGAACTTATATTGTTGTCCCTCCTAGTTGAATTTCATGGTTAATTCCTTAAAATACATGAGAATGGGACCCAAAGTCCTTAGCCAGTCTTCACCCAACACAATGTCACAACCACCCATGTTGATAGAAAACATATGAGATTTCATGTGGTAGTCACCAATTTGGAGACACACATTTTCACAATGCCCTCCACATTTCATGGAGCCTCCATTGGCAATCATGATTTGGAAATTATTGACTACATGGATATAGCAATGAGTTTCTTGGGCAATGTAGCGATGAATAAAATTATGTGTGCTTCCACTATCAACAAGAATGATGACCTTCCTATGTTGGATGTAACCAATTAGCTTGAGGGTTTAGGGTGTCAAGAATCCAATGGGAGAATTTAGGGAAATGACCAATTCTACTTCGGGAGGGTCTGAGGGAGGGGTTATGTTAGTGGGTTCAGGTGACTCAGACACAAGGAGAGTTTCAACATCCTATTCTGAAACATCCTCCGACATGGCCATAAAAATATTTTTTTCCTTACACTTGTGTCTCGGAAAATATTTGTCATCACAATTATAACAAAGTCCTTTGAGTTGGCATTCATCCATTTCAACCCTAGTCAATTTTTGGATCTTTAGTGGAGCAGAAGGAAGAGTGGGATTTACTGGTTTAGTGCGAGGAATAATGGAGGGTTTCTAGTTTTGAGAAGAGACATCTTGTTGTGCTTCCTTGTCTCTTTTAGTATCCTCCACCCAATTTTGAGTTTGAGCCATGAGGACATGGGCAAAAATCTCATCCTTGAGGCCACTAATAAAACATTCTGGGAAAAAAGCATCAGACATGCCCTATGTATGAAAAACTAGTCACTCAAAAGAAACTATAAAGTCTTCCACTATTCTAGATTGTTTCAACTTTGTCAAATGGCCTAAATGGTTGGTTTCAGTGTCAAAGCATTCATAAATCTCTGCCACAAAGTGTGTCCAAGCAACATACCCTTGACGAGCAGTTTTTTTCCATTGCCACCATTTCCAACGTTCTTGATCTAAATGGAGAACACCATACCGAAGTTTGAATAAATCATTTGTAATGTCGTACGAATAGAAATAATGTTCCATTTAAGTTACCCAACCAGTGGGATCTGAGCCATCAAATTTGGTCACATCCACACTTGAAAGGCGTAGGTCACACTAAAAGTGATGGGGATGAATATTATGGGATTGAAAGTAAGTTTCAGATTTGGTATGAAAAGGTGGGTTAGATAAAGGGGGATCTGTAGGGATATACAGCTTGGTGCATATCATCGAAGCGACATATTCAAGCTAGGTAGTAATGTCTTGTTTGAGGTCTTCTTTGAGTTCCTCGATTGAGGCAGCGATGGAGGAATTTATGTTTTTATTGATGGTGGAAATATTGGCACTGAGTTATCTCACTTCTTGTTGGGTATCTGTGAAATTAGATTGCAAGGTATTGAAGCGATATTCCAAGTCTTGGCTATGGGTATGGGCCATGATGATGAGGGAACCGAAAAGGGGTGGGTGGGGTAAAATTATTTGCTAAAAAATGATAGGTATGAATGTGATAAGGGAGAAGACATAAATCCAATGGAATAGGTCTCAAATAATGGTGCAACAAAATCTAGACTCATTTTTATTTCTTTATTATTTTTATTTTTTTACACCTGCGGAATTATACTTCGGTCTGAAGAATACTACAGTGACGGAATGCCCAAATTCTTAATTAGGAATAAATGTGTAGTGATTTGGCAACTTGAATGCAAGAGACATAGTTTCACGACAATAGATCTTGTTTGTTTTTTTTTTTGTTTCTGTCCCCAAAGGTTAGGTATTCAAGGGTTCTATAGACAAGGGTTTTACATGTGCTATAGCTCTCTGATATACGTGCGGGGTCCAACAATAGTACTCAACCCAATATATCAGGGCACCAACTAAGGAGGCTAGACTGTGCCCTTAGTCATACTACTTGACTACCCAGGTACTAGAGAGTATCTTCCCGAGTGTTGTTCTTGGTGGAACTATAGTAGTCAGACGGCCAATCGATTTATCTAAAGAGGGATTCAATAAATCTAGGTTGATCCATATACAGGTGTTGTCTAATGCGCTACCACTCGAAGGGGTACCAACAAGGGTTACAAGGGTGGCCAACAGATGTGCACTTAAGTACCACTTGTATTTCCCATGTGTATGAATCCCCGACCATGGTTTTATCTGTGTAATGATAGATCTCTATAGCTTAAATACACCGGAATATGTCTCTACCCTGAAAAAAATTAACCCACAATTTTCTGCCAAGGAAATTGCTCTAATACCACTTGTAATATTCTAGATATAAAAAGTATGCAGAACAAAAATAAAATGCTAGTAATGGCAGATGAACAAGAATATAACTATAACAACACCACAATAATACTGATAGGATACCAGATTAACACCAGAAATAACACTTTGATTACTAAGATCTATGTTCACTTGCCTCTTCGAGGGGGCAACCTCCAGTCGAGAAGAGCTCTATTACAATAATATCCAAACTAGGGTTCTCATACCCTCAACTCCTATTTATATGAAATATGTCTATCAAAATAACCATCTATAGGAATATCCTTCTAGAAGTGGAAGAATCTATTAGGTCTTCTTACATTTGACTTATTCTACCTTATTGATAGGCCTTATTAATATTGAACTTTATTACATGGAAATATATTGTTCTACCTACATGAGGTATTAGGTCCCTAAAATTTTATTCCTATGAAGACCACAAAAAAGAAAAAAAATATTGCAGAATTTTACTTGAAGTAAGTTGCAAGGATACATTGAGTGCCTAAGGAAATTGTTTTAGATAAAGATGCAAATTTTACCTCAATTTTTTGGAAATGTTTGTTTAAATGCTTTGCGACAAATTTAAATCTCATCATGACTTATCACCCAGAGTCATATGGGAAAATAGAGAGGACTAACAAAATCATTGAAGACATTCTTAGAATGTATGTGATGGACCATCCATCAAAGTAGGAAGATTATATGCACTTAGTGGAATTTTCTTACAATACTAGGTATCAAGCCTCATTAAAAATGAGCCCATTTGAAGCTCTGTATGGAAGGAAATGTAACACACCAGTGAGTTGGGATAACCCAGTAGACAAAGCTATCGTTGGGCCAAAATTATTGAAGCAAATAGAAGAGAAGATGGTAAAGATCAAAAATAATTTAAAGGCTTCCTAGGAAAGGGAGAAAATTTATGTAGATAAGAACAAAGTTTTTAGATATTTTAAAGTAGGTGAACATGTTTTTCTCAAAGTGAAAGAAAAGAGAAGTTCAATAAAATTGGGTTGCTGCCGAAAATTAGCATCAAAATATTGTGGGCCATTTAAAATATTAGAAAATATAGGGCCAGTTGCATACATGCTAGCATTTCCTTCATCCATGAGAGTGCACAATATTTTCCATGTGTCATTATTAAATAAATATGTGTCTAACCCTAACCAAATAATTGATTGAAATCTGATCCAAGTGGAAAATGAATTGTATTTACAGGTGGAACCAGTATGCATATTGGACCGGAAATTCAAAGTGTTACAAAACAAGGCCATAGGGATAGTAAAGGTTCAATGGAACTATTATGGTCCTGAATATGCAACATGGGAGCACAAATAATCTATGTCGGAGGATTACCCACAATGTTTTTACAACTTTGAAGGAAACATAACGCAAGACTCTATTTTTTGCAGCTAGATTTGCATGATCACATCTCAGAGTCCTAGCCAACCTATTATGGGAGCCCTAACTAAAGAATTGCACATTCCTTGTGTTATAACTCTAAATTGCACCAGACATGCATACCTGGCATTAGGCCATCTAACTTTCCATCTTTTCCAAGCCATCACTGAACAAGCTCTTCTAAAAACCATTATTTTGAAGGTGTATGCACCCTGCACCATTACTGTCTGCGTACACACACTTGCTGCACCACTATAGCCCGTGTAAACTCACAGAATATCAGAAAAAATGAAAATTGCAAAGGGATACGGGTTTTCGGGCCGTTACATAAATGTTTGGCTTCCCATAGCCAGTCACCCCAACCATTACTATCTCTTCTAGCCTATAAAATAAGGGGTTGGGATCCCATTTCAGAGAGAAGCACGAGAGCATAGAAACTCTGCCCATTTCTGTATTCCCCCTTTTCCCCAATATTCAGAAACCACATTGTGAGTTTGAGCTAGAATTCCCTTTTTCTCCATTGCAGTCCCTTTCCATTCCCCTAGAGAGAAATGAAGAGGAGAAGGAGACATGGAAGAAGTTGGTGCATTATGAAGAGGAGACCAGGACCGAGTTCGAGGAGCAGTGTCAGTCTCATTTTGTAAGTGAATTTTGTGAGATTAATATAAAGAAGTACTTTTTTCGTCCTGCCAAATGACGTCTTAAACTTATATGATTTGTTTACATTTCTTGTTTATGATGTCTAACCCACTAATCCATATGTAGAATGCATTCTTATATTTTCGTGTTTGTCTTTTGGTGAATGAGGGTCAACCTTGGGAGGATACTTGCAGTCAGGAAACAACTAAGTGCAAAGGGATCGACACCGGACACGGAATTTAAGGTATGCCTACCGGATCTCTATACCTTGTCTTTTATGTATGATTGTGGGGTAATGTTAGGAAAGTTGATAAAAGGTAGGATACTTTAGATGGTTATCTCTGCCTACATTTTAGAACCCTGGTGTAGTCCATAGAGGGGTTTTCTCGTTATAGCATAATTGGCGATTGTACTGGGGATTCCTATAGGGTCTTTGGGGATATTTCTTTTGGGTGTTGTGAATCAGTTTATTCATTGTTTTCTGAGTTTATGTAATCTTCTGTGTCTTTAATGGATTCTGGTCTTCCATACTAGTAATCCCTGCCTGTGCTGGACTGTTGGTTTTCATTTTTTTAAGGAGTTACAGAGGTGTACATAGCCTGCAGTGGGCCTGCACATGTGCATACATGCCCTATCCTTGAACAACCCACATACATATGCTGGATGTTGAAGTGTTAGTAGCATGCCTATGTTGAGAATTTTGTTTTTTAGAAGAGGCATTCATCATCTTCCCTGTCAAAAGTCACACTTCTCAGGGGTTTTCTTGATCTATCCCTCATCTCCGTTATAACAGTCTGTAGCCTAGTTCTGACCTCAGCATAGCTTTCTTTTCATCAAAATATTTCTTGTGTTTTCTTTGATAGGCTTTTTAGAAAAGTTTGTGAATCTGCTTTGATCTGCCTGTTTGGTATTGTCAGTGAATTCCTGTGATCTGTGATTAGGCCTAACTTCATTTCTTGGTCTTGACTTGTCGTCATTTTTCCCTTTTTTTATTTAGAAGAAAAGAAAAGAATTCATTTTCAAATTTCTTGTTTTGAAGCATAAAACAATAAAAAAAAAATATTTCATTTCTTTGTTTGGTAAAGTAGTTTAGGTTAGTTGTTTCATTTACCAAGGAAAAAGAAAGTTTTCTTAAGTTCTTTACTTGAATTCTTAGGACATTAAGTAGCTTGTAGTTGAGTAAAATCTTTTTTTAAGTTTTTCTTTTCAAAGATCTGAGAGAAGTAGTTACGAAAAGTTTGGTTAAAGAGTTTAATTTGGAAAATCTTTATTTGTGAAGAAAGAAGTAGTTTGTTTTCAGTTTCATCTTATGCTCTTCTCTTTCGTCTCTTAAGAACATCACTGGTTTCATTTATGTTCCTTTTGACTTAAGAAAACCCCTAAAATTAACGCTTAATTAAAAGTTACTAGACTTTGTGTTTGTAGGTTCCATCAATTTATTCTAGGCTAGAGCCTTGATTTAGGATTGGAGAGGAAACTCTTCAAGGCTACAAAAAAAAACATAAGAGTCTAAGCTAGGGAGTGCTTGAAAGTATAGTAACTATGAAATTTATCTGGGACCTTCCTCTAACATAGGGGCTAAACACAAGGTCATATAAGGAAAGGTAGTGGAGATAACCCCTCCAAATCTAGACCAAGCGTAGTGGGGAACACATATAGAGGGCTTATCTTGGGATTTCGTTGATCTCATTTTCCACAGAACTTCGTGGGTCTCGAATCTAATCGAGGTCCTCAGTCATCTTCCATAACACTTTCTTTTGATACCCTTGATAGGTTTCAGGCTTGATACCATGCTCATTGCGATCCACCCGACTGTTGATTATACCCGCCTGGTGAGTGTTCACACGCTGGCAACCTAGTTGCCTTTATCTTAGTGACTTACATAGGTGACTGCGGTGGTATACCACAGTACCTAGGGAAGACATCGGGCCATGCTTTGCAGAGTATAACTAGAGTGTGCTTCAGTATTAAAGTTTCACTTGCACTGATAAGTTGCTCTAGTGTTGGTTGGTGTAACTTCTTTTCCTACTAGCTAGTGATCTGCTTGTCTTATCTCATGGGAGTGTTTTCTAGTGTGTGTTGTTTTCTAATGTTAATAGAAATCCCTAGTGTGTCATTGATATTCTCACACAGTGGAGGATCAAGAGATCTGTTGGTTGTGAAGGATTTTGGGCCTGCCGCCAGTTGATCTCGAACCACCCCCACCACCGCTAAGGTTGAAACTAGACCAACAAGGGTCTTTTGAGGAGATCGAGTTACACTAAACTGTTCCCAACTCATATACGAGAGGAGAAGATTTGATTCTGGAGGAACCAATCATTTATGACCTCGGAGTGGAAGCTCTTGGTCCATATAACCCTCCAATCCCTGATCTATCAGCACCCATCGTCGTACAGGTTCGACCTTAGGAGTGTCAAGTAGTGTCACAAACAGCGATGGAAACAAATGTTGCTACTTATTTAGGGAATACTCATATTTCCTCTACGACTGTCACTATAGGGGGTGTTTTGCCTCCTAACCAACCGTCGTCGGTCTAGGACACTATGGTCTTGACTGCCTCTACCTCGGGAAATGGTCTGATTCTGTCTATGGTCGTGATCACTGCTCCTTTCACCTAGAGTGTGACAGGCCCTATGTTCTCATATGAGATGCTTGGCTTTTGTACGAGCACTATACTTCCCTACTCCACTCTATAGTCTTTAGGTCTCAGGGAAGGGAGCTCCAACGCTCCTCTGCAAGTATCCATGGGGGGCACTTCAACTCCCTATAACGCTTTCCCTTATGGAGGGGGTCATATACCTCCTTCATCCCCTTCGCTCGGCGGTGCTCACCAACATTCCATCGATTCGAACGTAAACTATAGTTCATTTGGAGTAGGTAGTCAAGGAATTCCTTATAGCATGCCGATAGGTTCAACACCATTCTCTTTGTTCAGCATGTTTGGTAAAAATGCATTCTCATCAATTGTCGTCTCAGCTGGGGGAAACCTCGATTATGGACAACAAAATCCTATGCAGGGTACTATTCCTACACAAGGGGCAAACTTAGGAATTCCTTCCTCATAAGGAATTTGGAATCCATGGCAGGGATCAGTTCCCTTGTCAGGGATGTTGACCAGGGGAAACCCCTTCCATAGACAATGGAACCCTAGGCAAGGCTCACCACCTATGCCTGTCGGATCGGTAGGGGGTGTTAGGACCCTATAATAGTGAAATCAATACTCTGACTGATATCTACCTATTTAAGGCATAAAAAATAATTCTCATAACACTATTTCTCATGGCGTCCAGTGAAATATGTGAAGGTGGCAGAAAACTCTCAACACTTCTCAACTTTTATCACAGGTTAATTTGTGGATTTAAAAAAAAAAAATTGGTCTTTTAAGGAATATGTGGTTTCTCGGGTTTCATTTGGAGAAAAAGTTAAAAATCATGGTGTGGAAGTAGCTCTTGTGTTGAGAGAAAGTTAATTTTGTTTTAGTTTTATAATTTTGGCAAAAAATTTGACTTTTTAGCCCATTTTAGCTCCCGGGCTTTAATAAAAGGGTCTTTTTCAGTTCATTTAAATTTATGCCAAAATTTTTGGGCCCGAAGGCCAATCTTCAAATCTTCGAGCCATGCATCTGCATCAACAACAACACAAGATCAAACAACAAACATATAAGCCAATGCCCAAGCGCATGTGGATAGCCTTAGGCTCACTTCATCGAAATACATCGTAGCTATTGGCATATATCAATACTCATTTATGTTTTCTTCTCATGAATGCGGTATTAATTCACAAAACTTTAAAAATAAAAACCCAGAGTTACTCTGTGCGCCCAGGTGTCGACCAGAGTTTATGTGTCAAGTAATGGCTAGGCGATGACAGTCAATGTGTGCAGGTCCATATGTTGATGCGCCATATGTAGTGGAGATCATGCCCCAAGGTTACTGTACAAGTGTCCAAACAATCTGATATCGTTGTTGTTTCTCAGGCCGCATGCGCCCACGAAGAGAATTAACATATAAGATCAGGTTGCAATGGTTGTCATAGAAAATGGACAAATTATTCATAATTTTTATCATGGATGGGGGTTGGGGTTGTAAAAACATTGAATTCATGTTGAATCCCATCGTTTCCCTCACCAATGGAGATCATAAAACACATTACAGAAAAGGAAAATGGTGAGAGGCTCAACTACTCGATTGTTTACCAAGGATGTAACAGTAGTCAGATCGAGGCAATCATGGCAGCAACATCAAGTCCGTCATCTCAATATCCATGAATAACCAGTGGGTGCAAGTCTGATGAGAAAATGAGGAGTGAAAGTTCCCGAAGGTATTGTTGTATCTTCAGTTGCAGAAGTGAAACATACCATCAAAGATGCGTTTCCTGGAGAGAAAGAGGTTGTTGTGAAAAGTCAAGTACTCACTGGTGGTTGAGGATTGGGAACATTTAAAAATGGGTTTGATGGGGGTGTTCATATTTCCAAAATTGATGAAGCAGAGGACATTGCAGCGAAGATGCTAGGACAAATTCTTATTACCAGACAGACTAGACCTGAAGGGAAACCAGTGAACAAGGTGTACATATGCCAAAATTTGTCTCTTGCTAATGAAATGTACTTTGCCATTACTCTTGACCGTGTGTCTATTGGTCCTGTTATAAGTTCATGTAGTAAGGGTAGAACCAGTATTGAAGACCTGGCAGAAAAGTATCCTGACATGATAATCAAGGTTCCTATTAATCTTTTCAAAGGAATAATAGATGAAGATGCTGCAAAAGTTGTAGAAGGTCTGGCCCCCAGGTTTGTTGATAGAGATACATCAATAAATCAAGTAAAAAGATGTATCGTCTATTCTGTGAAACAGAATGTACACTTCTTGAGATAAATCCTATTGTAGAGACCGTTGATGGCCAATTAGTGGTTGTTGAAGCTGACTTGAACTATATTGGATTGGATGGAGAAATAGGATGCATGGTTAATGGTCCAGGGTTGGCAATGGCTACCATGGATATCATTTTGACCAATGCACTTAAATTTCCAACCTATGCAAAGCATAGATTTCTATCTGTGATACAAGAAACAGGGCATCTAGCTAAGAAAGTAACGGAGATGAAGGCTTTGCTATCAAATCTTATGATGCGGCGAAAAGGTTTCCATCTCAGATATGATTTATCACAGGAAAAAATATAACTTTGATTCCTCATATGGTTGAAGGATATACATCGCAGTTTTCAATTGAAGGATATCAAAATGCACGCCCAATGTCACCATAAGTAAGCCACGATAAGTTACTAAACGATGCCAAAGGTTCAAAAGTTCTCCAAGTGTCAATTCATCCAGTGTTCTAACTCCAAGCCACAGGGTAAATCATCCCAACTTTTCAGGAGCTGAATCCACAAATCTATCATTTTGATGCATTAGTTGGGAAAGAGGTAATATAAAGATGTTATCCCATATTTCATGGAGCATACAGATAAGGAATACAAATGGAAAATCAATCTCCAGAATCTGAGGCAGCAGTTAGAGGGAGGTGGCAGAGTATCTTTTTTTTTCCCAGGCAGAGGACTTGTAGTCAAAGGGACAAGTGGCCATTATTTCCAAGATTCGAGGGATAGGAATCAACAACCTTCCAACAAATTTGAGACGACCAACCAACAGTTTCCAAATTTAGTTTTTCCTTAAATTTACTATTTTGTTTGTTTTAGGAGGTCATTTACAGGTGTCATGCAGTACTGTAACTGTTTTCTATTTTTAGAAAGAAGAGTTAAAGCTAGGATCTTTTGAAGGTTGAGATATTTTTGTATATAGGTACATGTAAAAGATGAAAGGAGGGTTCGACCTGTGTGAGTTTTTTCCCTTTTGGCTGGACTGTGGGCCTTGCTACCTCAAGAGGTTTTTGTCTATAATTTCAGAATGACTAAACAGTAATAGAGAAAATGATTTACAGGATTCTTGTGTAGCAGCGTTGGTGGTGTGTTCCTTGTCTGTTTTTTAGTTATCTTTCTGCTATCATTCAAGCAATTTCATTTCTTATTATTGAAAGAGAGTAATGGAGAAGAATTTATGCATGCATACTCTTTGTCCAATTTTTTCAATAATCTATAAGTTATTCATCTGAAGCTTTACAAAGGAATTCTTGACTACTCCTCTGTTCAGTGGATCTCTCCCTTTCCACCTCATTCATATGCACTAAATCTAAGATGATCCAACAGTTGTTACTATATTGCCCTGTGGAGACATTTACCTCTAAATCTGATGTGATCATCATCTTATAAACAGACCCCGTAGCCCAATGGTGATCTGAGAAACTTGTCAACCACATCCTCATCTAAATATTTCAAAAACCCCAACCCCATACTTTCATAGCTAGCCTAACATCCATCCCATACAAACCAAGTTAAATCAAAAAGAGAGAGCCCTCTCTGAGTCTTGGAGGTCTAGATCCAAGACTCCAAGTGGTTTGAGGTTACCTCTGTGACTGCCTCCGCAGCCTTGGGAAAATTACAGAGTGTTGACATTTTGGCGACCATACTGGGGAGCGAGCTTTCAAGTTCTCCAGAAAATATATCAAGTTCAGATTTGACTTCTAATGGTGAACAGAAGCCAAACACAGGAAGGTTGAACCATTCACCTGGCGACTCCATTGTTCAAGATCCCGAGCTTCAAATTTCACAAGTGACTTCACTGCCAAAGAATCCAGATTTCAAAGCATTGATGATGTTTCAAAATGATAGGGTATGTGGAAAATCCTATATCTTGTGAAGCCATAAAAGAATTTAGGAATAAGTTAGCAGAATTTCACATTGACAGAGACTTTTTAATAACTGTGTTTCGTATTTTGGAATCAAGCAAATTTTCTCCTAAAAGTAAAACTTGTTTTCTTGAGCTAGTTGTTGAAAAGTTCAAAAATGATATTGAACTTTTGGATTCTCAAATTCAGTCACACAATTTCCGAGATCTTAAAGAATTCTTGGAAAATCTTCCTTCTCCAAAGCAAGAGGAAATCGTACTGCCTGTTGATTTGCAGATTGATGATGATTATGTTTTCCAATATAAGGCTGAAATTGTAAATGCAGGGTTTAATTTTGAAGATGCAACTGATCAACTAGTCATAGAAGATCTAAGAACGAGTATCATGCATCATGCTTTAATTGATCCTATAGCAGATTACATGGAGGTTCATGTTAGCTCGAGTTTTCAAACATGTCTTCTCTATAATGACCAAATATGTCACCGGTTGCCAGTACATATTTCAGTCTCGATTTTCATTAAGCACGATGAGGAAACCCAATCATGGGATCAACTATTGGGTTGGCTTCATTTGTTGGAAGATTGGTTGTTGGCATTGATGTCAACCCTAGTCATGGGTTTTGGACCACAAGATTGATGAAGTTATTTGGACATGAAGGAAAATGCACATGCAGATACAACACCCATGGATGGATAGTACACATCATTCTCTTTCCGGTGGTATGTGGCACGTCACGTGGATCCTCATGGTTGAGGAGAAATGAATTTTTGAAGATGACAAAGTGAATTGTACATGTAGGCCCTGAAGACAATTAAAGAAAAGAATTACAAAATAAGAAAGTGTCAGGTCGGCCCTAATGTTAAAAGGAAGTGACATAAATGGTATAAATAAACATCATTATACATTCATTTGATGCAAGTCGAATTTCAGAGAGAATAAGAAGTAAAATAAAGCCGGATTTCAAGGGAGGATGAAGTCTTTTGGTGATGTGTTCTAAGGTATGTTATTTTCAGGTCATCTTACCATTTTTGCCATAAATTTTTTTCTAGAACGATTCAGATGGTGAAATCGATATGGTAGTGATAAGACATATCAAGGTACCTCTGGTAAAAATTTAAGCTCTTGATTCACTATAATTATGGAGATATACTCTGTGGAATATAGGGTTTGTGACCAGTCCTGAAACTAGTCAAAAAAACAGGTGTTCTGGGTAAAACAATAATAACTTTTTCATACAGACTCCAAATGCAGTGGGACCACTTCCATTGGAAATATTACAGACTTTAGTTTCTTTTGTACGAGATTCAGAATTAGATGTTAAATATTGAACGCGGGGCATGCTGTACAAGTTGGGTATTCTGAACAGACCAGAATTGAATAAAGTTTTATTATCTCTCATATATTCTTGGGTGGAAGGAAGGGGCAAGGATAGAGTGTAAAGATCTCTCTTGATATTGGAGGATTGTATCTTCCTCTTGGATTTTTATCCCTCCCTTTACATTTGGAAGATGTAGCTACCTTTGGAAGTCATTACTTCCCTTGAACAAAAACTATTGATTATTTCTCATATATTGTCCATGGTGTATTGTGGTGTATTGGTGTAACTCTTATACTATTGTTCATTTATCATTGGATATAATTGAATGGTTTAATTATAAGTTGAAATTTTTTTTTAAATTGTACTGGATACTGATTCACCCCCCCCTCTCAGTATCAACAATTGGTATCAGAGCGGGTTACCTTCAGTACAGTTTAACCACTGGAAGGAAGATCCTATGAAAAAATGGAAGGAAACATTCCAAATGGGATTCCACCATTTGATGGAAGCAATTTTGAATACTGGAAAAATAGAATACTGGAAGATTGGTTGTTGTCATTGATGTCAACCCTAGTCATGGGTTTTGGACCACAAGATTGATGAAGTTATTTGGACATGAAGTAAAATGCACATGCAGATACAACACCCATGTATGGATAGTACACATCATGCTCTTTCTGGTGGTATGTGGCACGTCACGTGGATCCTCATGGTTGAGGAGAAATGAATTTTTGAAGATGACAAAGTGAATTGTACATGTAGGCCCTGAAGACAATTAAAGAAAAGAATTACAAAATAAGAAAGTG
>ML795553.1:229726-270959 GCA_009831015.1 Picea engelmannii
ATCTTGTACTTGAACATTTAAGTGGGGTAAAAGGAGGTTGCCCCCTCGAAGAGGCTTATTATCTGAAATTATCTCTTTTTCAAGGCGTTGAGTACTTTTCCTGAAGTTTTTCTATGCTATATTGATGTTTGGTTCTTAACAATTAATCTTTTCAAAGGAATAACAGATGAAGATTTTGCAAAAGTTGTAGAAGGTCTATCCCCTAGGTTCGTTGATAGAGATACATCAATAAATCAAGTAAAAATATGTATGGTCTATTCTTTGAAATAGAATGTACACTTCTTGAGATAAATCCTATTGTAGAGACCATCGATGGCCAATTAGTGGTTGTTGAAGCTGACTTGAACTATATCGGACTGGATGGAGAAATAGGATGCATGGTTAATGGTGCAAGGTTGGCAATGGCTACCATGGATATCATTTTGACCAATGCACTTAAATTTCCAACCTATGCAAAGCATAGACTGCTATCTGCGATACAAGAAACAGGGCATCTAGCTAAGCAAGTAACGGAGATGAAGGCTTTGCTATCAAATCTTCTGATGTGGCGAAAAGTTTTCCATCTCAGATATGATTTATCACAGGAAAAAATTTAACTTTGATTCCTCATATGGTTGAAGGATATACATCGTAGTTTTCAAACGAAGGATATCAAAATGCACGCCCAATGTCACCATAAGTAAGCCACGATAAGTTACTAAATGATGCCAAAGGTTCAAAACTTCTCCAAGTGTCAATTCATCCAGTGTTCTAACGCCAAGCCACAGGGTAAATCATCCCAACTTTTCAGGAGCTGAATCCACAAATCTAGCATTTCAACGCATTAGTTGGGAAAGAGGTAATATAAAGATGTTATCCCAGATTTCATGGAGCATACAGATAAGGAATATAAATGGAAAATCAATCTCCAGAATCCGAGGCAACAATTAGAGGGAGGTGGCAGAGTATCTTTTTTTTCCCAGGTAGAGGACCAATAGTCAAAGGGACAAGTGGCCATTATTTCCAAGATTCGAGGGATAGGCATCAACAACCTTCTAGCAAATTTGAGATGACCAGCCAACAATTTCCAAATTTAGTTTTTCCTTTAATTTGTTGTTTTGTTTGTTTTAGGAGGTCATTTACAGGTGTCATGCAGTACTGTAACTATTTTCTATTTTTAGAAAGCAGAGTTAAAGCTAGGATATTTTGAAGGTTGAGAGATTTTTGTATATAGGCACATGTAAAAGATGAAAGGAGGGTTTGACCTGTGTGAGTTTTATCCCTTTTTATTGGACTGTGGGCCTTGCTACCTCAAAAGGTTTTTGTCTGTAATTTCAGAATGACTAAACAGTAATAGAGAAAATGATTTATAGGATTCTTGTGTAGCAGCATTGGTGGTGTGTTCCTTGTCTATTTTTTAGTTATCTCTCTGCTATCATTCAATCAATTTCATTTCTTATTATTGAAAGAGAGTAATGGAGAAGAATTTATGCATGCATACTCTTTGTCCAATTTTTTCAATAATCTGTATGTTATTCATCTGAAGATTTACAAAGGAATTCTTAACTGCTCCTCTGTTCAGTGGATCTCTCCCTTTCCACCTCATTCATATGCACTAAATCTAAGATGATCTAACAGTTGTTACTATATTACCTTGTGGAGACATTTACCTCTAAATCTGATTTGATCATCATCTTATAAACAAATCCCATAGCCCAATGGTGATCTGAGAAACTCGTCAACCACATCCTCATCTAAATATTTCAAAAACCCCAACCCCATACTTTCATAGCTAGCCTAACATTCATCCCATACAAACCAAGTTAAATCGAAAAGAGAGAGCCCTCTCTGAGCCTTGGAGGGATAGATCCAAGACTCCAAGTGGTTTGAGGTTACCTCTGTGACTGCCTCCGCAGCCTTGGGCAAATTACAGAGCGTTAACAGGGGGAAACCCTTCCCAAAATCCTCAGAATGCGATGCAAGCCCAGCCCTTTACGTCCTATTATGGGAGTTAGCCAATGACGTCTCAACAAGCGTAGAATCCATACGTTGGTCATGGCCATGGGTATTACCTGAACCTTGGCCATCAACCCAAATTTTCCTGGCAACCTGGTGCCAACCAAACTCCAGGCTCCTTTTTCCCTGGTTATAATCAACAACCCAAATTACCATTTCTAGCAACTCTACACTTGTCAGAATTTACAAGGTTATTAAATGAACCCATCAGTCATGATCCGAGTTGGCCTCCTATGCTGACCAAGTTTCCTTCAGACATCCCAAAGTTTGAGGCCAAGCCTAACGAATATCCAGGCAATCATGTGACTACCTTCCATTTATGGTGCTCGTCCAATTATTTGAGAGACGACTCCATCCAGTTGTGTTTGTTTCAACACAATCTCATCAGGAGTGCGAGGAAATGGTACATCGAGCTCAACCTCTCAAGATACTCTTCCTTTGGTGAATTGGCAATGGATTTATTCAACCATTCCCAATTACCTGTGAGATATGACGCCGACACTGAATTACTGGCCAACTTTGAGAAGACAAAAGCAGATCATATCTCAGATCACATCCAAGAATGGAGACGCTAAAAGAGTTTAATAAAAGTACCAGTCCCACCAACATTCTTTCTTGAGTGGTTCCTTAAGTCTTTGGTACCCCAGTTATCTAACGACATCGCAACCTCGAGGGTCTTTTTAGAGGAAGAAGCGATAATGAGATATCAACATCTAGAGATGATTTACTCTCAATCTGGTTTAGTTTACAAATTTTTTCCAGATGCACCGCGGTCGATACTTGACAAGACTAGACAGAGATCTGGACCACATGCCGATGGTATTGTTGGTTCAGTGCAAACAAAGCCCATTGATCAGTTGTCAAATCAATTGCATCAATTGTCAATATAATAGACAACGGCCAGCCAGACCATTGGTTCATTTTCTCCCCCTACTCAAACATCATATGTACACAGTGTGAAATCGACAAACCTGAAGGCCACCTAGCAGCTTGATGGAAATATGAAATAGTGAAAGAAGGGTAAGGGGGGTAAGAAACCTACCAATAATTCTAGCGAGGGAAACATAGAAAATAAGAAGTCAAAGTATCCATGTAATCTTTGCATAAAAGACCACCCAACTCACCAATTCCCTTGGATTGTGGAGGCCCATAAGTTATTGGCACAACAACAGCCTACCATGTTAATGAATCCATTTCCACATGGAAAGAATTTAGCTCAAACCTCTTCGAGCACGAAAGGGACCGATCAGGGACCCCCTCCATCTTCAAATAATCCTTCGTCTGCGAATGTGTACATGATGAAAAGTATCATTGACATAACAACTAGGACACGTGACTACGGAATTCCAAACACCTATGAGAAGGGTAAAGAAGCTGAAAACCTATCTCTTCCTCCTTAGATTGAGAATACGTTGGGTGAAACAATGACACGCATCCCCAAAGGTTTTTTCAAGAAAGCTTCCCACAACCCAAATGCAAGGGCCACCCAGAACTAATCTGTGGTGGAGGATTTGTCACAAACCCCTTATGCAATGTCGACTTTGGAAGTCCTCCAGAGATGCCCTTCCCAAAGAAAGGCCCTGTTAGTTGCCTTAGGATCTGCTGAGACTTGTAATCCAGGAATGATCATTCTTGATACGACTGAATTAAAACCTCGTCTTCCTTTCCACGTAGCGTTTCAGATAGTAGTGGCTTATACCACGAAAAAATTTACTCATAATTTTTTTTTGCACGGTGGTTGATGAGGGTGCCTTGACATGCGTGATGTCTTTGGCATGTTGGAAGGCCATTGGCTAACTTTTTTTTTCTCCGTCACCTACTCTTCTTACCACTTTCGATAGTCATTCGTTCCAACCACATGGAATCATCCCCTCTTTCCCCATGCAATTGGGGGGGAAGACCGTGTGCTTCAAGGTTGAAGTGGTTGATGTGTCTCTTGACTACAATCTCTTGTTAGGAAGGAGTTGGGCCTATGCTATGCAAGCAGTGGTCACGACAGTTTTCTGGGTATTATTGTTTCCACACGAGAGTTGGATCGTGTCCATTGATCAGTTATCCTTCTCCCTTCTTGACCCTTTATCAGGGGTATCCACGGTCCTGATGATTGATAACCCTTATCCCAACATCATCAACGTAGCAATTGGTTTGTGCCCACCTTTGATGGGTACTTTCAATTACCTGCCTCTGACCAACAATGTCCATTACATATCGGTTGTCCTCGACCAGCCTAGGTCTAAAATATTTCAAATATCGTCATTTCGCATGACTTACTTTAACTATTAGTGGACTCTTTCTTCCCCATCAGCCATGATGGAAGGGACATGGCACCATGGCATGACCATGCCTTTGTTCGCGATAGAAGTTGCGTACTCTATAGTTCAACAACCTTTCGTCGACCCTGATCCAACTCCTGCATAGAAGTTGGATCCGGTTCTCAAGATTACATGGGCTCAAGGTTCCCTCCTCGATACTAATTATTTAGACTTAGTCTTGCCCTCGGACAAGGAAATTATTGAGGCAATGACTAGTCTGTACAGACCCTGGGATGATCTTCATCACATATCTTACTTCCTCCCAGAGTTAAGAAGAAGTGAAGTAGGTGAATTCACTCTGAATATGACCGGAGATAAGGCTTGTCCTCTCAATCCTTTGGCTATGCACATTGTTTACGCTAAAGGAAATATGGCAACCATTGCTGAAACGATACCTATTGATATCTCCAAAATCCCTGGTGTCGTGGAGAATATCTTCGTCGGAGCAGACTGATCCTCTGAGGAGATTCAAATATACACAGATTTATTTAAAGAATTCTGCAACGTGTTTTCCTGGTCTTGCGAGGAAATGAAAAGCATAGATCCAAGAATTGTTTAACATGAAATCATGACATATCCCGATGCTAAGCTAGTTCGGCAGGAGCTTCATCCAGTCAATCCTAGGAAAGCAACGACTATTAAGGTTGAAGTATAAAAACTACTCCAAGCTAGTTTCATCTACCCCATCCAATTGACTCAATGGGTGTCAAATCATGTTCGAATCAACAAAAAATAGGGTACGATTCACGTATTTACAGACTTTCATGATTTGAACAAAGCCTATCCAAAGGAAAATTTCCCCACGCCATTTATTGACCAGATAATCAATGAATGCGCAGGTTGTGAAGCCTTTTCTTTCATGGATGTTTTTTCGAGATACAATAAAATACAGATCAAGCCCGAAGACCAACACAAAACTACTTTCATATGTCCGTGGGATACATTCTCTTATCGAAAGATGCCTTTTGGTCTAAAAAATACTGGAGCTACATTTCAGTGGGCCATTTCATTTTCCTTCCACGATCTCAAACACATAGTCAAGTCTTATCTCGATGATTTAGCATCACGATCTTGCAAGAGAGTTGATCATCCCACACACCTCCGACTTATCTTTGAGCGATGTCACTACTATCAGATCCTCTTGAATCCAAACAAATGCAGCTTTTTCATAACATTGGGTTTTCTTTTAGGTTTTATAGTTTCAACAACAGGGATCATGGTCGATCCTCTAAATTTTGAGACGATAGTTCATTTGCCTACCCCATGCACAGTCCCTCAACTTCAGAGTCTACAAGGAAAAGAGAAATTTTTACAGCATTTCATCACAAACTATGCCGAGATCACAAAGGGTTTCATGCATTTACTGAAGAAGGATGTTCCTTTTCATTGGGACAAAGCCACTCAATTCTCTTTCAAACCATTGAAGCACACCCTCACATCTACCCCTCTATTGCACCCACCCAATTATAATAAATATTTCTTATTGTACTTGGCTACTGCGGAATCGACCATCGATATGATCTTGTTTTAGGAGGATGATTTTCTCTCATAATATGTGATTTATTACCTGAGCCGAGGCATGGTTGGACCGGAACTCAATTATTCCCACATTGAAAAACTTGTGTTTGCAGCAGTCCATGTTGTCCAATGGTTCCATCATTACATCTTGTTTCGCAAGACCATTGACATTTCTTTTGTGAATCCATTTCAATACGTGTTGACACGACATTTAGTTGGTGGAAATATTAGTAGATGGATATTTATCCTCCAGGAATTCAACTTGGATTTCATTTCGGAAAAATCCAAAAAGTTGTTTGTGTTCGCGAAACTCATATCAAAACTTCCGGTCGAATTAGGTGATGTTATACTCGAAGAGTCACCTATCAAAGGAGACATGTATTTTATCACATCTTCGGACCCATGGTACGGATATATACTAGTCTATCTCCAAACTTTGAAGTGCCCCACCTTTGCTTCTCTTGATGAGTGTCGCCATATACGCCACCAGGCCAAAAAATATCTCATACTTGAGGACACTCTGTATCGTCGAGGTGTAGATTGCATCCTTCATTGGTGTCTCACTCATGAAGAAGTGGAAATTATGCTTAACGATTTCCACACTCGAGCATGTGGTGGTCATTTGTCTAGGTTGGAAAAAACCCAAAATATTCTACGAGATGATTACTTTTGGTTGACATTAATCAAAGATTGTGTTGAATCGGTCAAGAATCATCACTGGTGTCAGATATTCTCTTGGAAGATGAGGGTACACCCCACTCCCATGTTTCCCATCATCACAGTTGGTCCCTTCACCAAGTGGGGGATTGATTATGCTACATGCAACCCCCCTTCCACAAGGGGGCACCATTATATCATCGTAGCAGTAGACTACTTCACAAAGTTGGTCGAAGCTATGCCAACGTTTAAAGATAATGGTGAGACAACAACTCTCTTTTTTTTTAACCAAATAATAGCAAGGTTCGACGTCCTAAGAAAGATTGTCACTTACCATGGAAGTCACTTTCAGAACAAAATGATGTCTGAGTTAACATCAAATCTTAGGTTGAGGAAAGAACATTCATCGCCCTAATACCCACAAGAGAATGGTCAGGTGGAGGCTACGAATAAATCCCTTAAGACTATTTTACCATGAACGATCAATTCAGCCAGGTCAAATTGGCATTTGATGTTGTATTCGGCATTATGGGCCTACCAAACGTCTGTTAAGACTGCAACCGATTTCTCACCTTTTCAACTCGTTTATGGGCTCGAAGTAGTCTTGCCTATAGAGTACCATATCCCCTCTCTAAAGATAGCAGTACAATTATTTCTAGACACTTCACCGCTTGAAGAGCGTCTATTATATCTTGAGAAGCTTGATGAGCAGAGTCAGGATGCATCCTTGGCTAATAAGGCTCATAAACAAAAAATCAAGTGTCAGTATGATCATTCTGTCCATCCTCATATTTTATCTGAAGGTGACCTTGTCCTAGTCTATGACCAAGATAAGGACCCCCTGGGGGCAGGCAAGTTCAAACCCATGTGGTTCGGACCTTTCATCATGAAGGAGGTTCTAAAGAAGGGTGCTTATCGTCTGGTGGAATTTGAGGGAAATGATTTGGTAGAGCCTAGAAATGGGATCTACCTCAAGAAGTATTACTCGTAGGTGGGTTGCCTTAGGTGACTTCTTGTAACATATGTATAGTGTTATACATTTTCTTTTTAGTTTTTTTCCTTTTGGTTTTATGGATGTTTCATTTTTGATGTCATATTTTTCACTATGGAAGATGTCAAGTGAATCATAGGTGTTCTTTGGGTTTCAGGACAATGCTATCCAGCACACTCAGAGGCATGCTTCCGCAGCTTGGGTGATTTTCACACCTCAGGGCTAGTTTCTATCTTTAGGAGGTATCTGTTTAGGTGATACCACAAACAATGTCTCTGAATACAATGCATTTTTAGAGTTGCTTCATGATGCTTTGTTGCATGGTATCTCTCACCTTTGGGTCTACTTAGATGCTTATTTGGTTGTGTCTCAGTTAAATGGGGTTTATCGCGTTTACAATCCTACACCACACCGACGGTTCTTGACGGTATGACTCTAGCTAATCATAGATAGAATAGATAATCATGTATTAGATTGACATATTGAACACATGTAAGAAAAATCATACACACGCACATGTAAATACATTTGTAAAATATATGTAATCCATAAGACATAAAAGGATGTAAATACCATATATATAGATATCAAAACATCAAAGTACAAGGGTGGGCGCAAGCACCTCAAAAATATGTCTAGTAAGAATCACGGGGCTTATGCCCTCAAAAATATACAAAAATTTCTCTCAGCACATAAGTAGTCTATCCTAGCTAAGGGCGAGGCCTGTTTTCCCTACCGTAGTGAACAACAGCGTTTTCCAAACATCGGAAGAGTTGGACCTAGGTCCATGGCACCCCAACTACATGAGTTTGCATCGATGATGGGAGATCCTCGATCTCCGCCATAGGGACTGTATGAGTGAGCGTGGTAAGGTTCCTCTCTACCCATCTCAATACTCTCTTAGCCTCTCCAGTTGGAGGCCCCCCTGCTACTACTGCTAGTCTGGCGGCTCCAGCTAGTCCTGCCTTTGGTCAAGGACACCGCCTAGTCCTCGAGAAGCATGTTGGACGCACTGGTCCCACATTTGTACATAACAGATATGTAAGTGTCAGATACTCTAGTCTACAAAAAATTGATATATATAAAAAGACATAAAAAATAAATAACTTTGAAAAGAAAACATACCCATCTCTCCTCGCTTTGCTCCAGGAGGTACATGCATTTCAGGATCTTTAGAAAAAATGATCCCGGGATAGGGGTATTCCTCTATAACCAGAATGTGTCGTGACTACCAGTAAAAAAACTTGTCATCAAAGGCCTCGATGGTCCTCCCTCCCCTCTGTTGTGGAAACAATGCCACCCATCTGCATAGCGTTGGGAGAGAGGCCTTATGCCCTCATATAGTCTCTCAAGGACTAAGACTAGGTACCCTCTCAAAGAAAAAGGAACACAAAATAGTCCCAAACCCAAAGTTTTGGTTCTCCCGTATCTGACACTATGTTAGTTGTCTCTTCATGCAATCCAGCATGTTGGTACTCCAGTAAAAAATTTGTGCATTTAAGCACTGTACGACACAATGCATGTGCACCTGGGATTCCTGATGTAAATCTACGAATCTAGTGATCTGCCCAATGAGTAGAACTATCACCTTGAGTGATAGGTTTATGATCTTATTTATAAGCACCTGAGAACCTACTTTCTCAGTACCAGCCTCGCAATGGAGTCCAATGAACTCCTCAATGTTTTGATGCCCAGGGGGAAAAGTATGCAAATTGAGGGTCCCCTCTCCTCGAGAGACCAGTCAGGAAGTAAATATCTTCAGTCATTGGAGTTAATGACTTCCCCTCAAGCATGAATGCCTCTACATCAAGATGCCAGTAATCTATCAATGCATTCAGAAACCTGGGTTGTGCCCTCATAAATGGACATTGTAAGAACTTTAACAACCCGCATTGTGACAAAGCAATGATAGAAAAAGGGTCCTCTTAGACCAAAAAATCAATGTCCTCATGCTCCCTCTCTCTCCAATGAACATAAATTCTGCAAAATGACAAATGTATGGAGAGTTAACTCTTCCAATTCATTTTTTTCACTTATTTGAGGGTGTACGCAGGTTATCTTGGGGACAGTCACATGTGCATGTGAGCAAATTATCTTTTGCCCATGTGTACACATGGGTTGCACTTGGAAAACCCACATACACGTAGGGCTGACCTTTTTAAAGGTCAATGACCCCCCAAAAAATTAAATTAAATGAAAAATCAAAGATGGAAATGCAAGAGAGGTTAGTGTGTACTTACTTGGTCCAAACGAAAGTTCATTTCATCCACTGAAGCTCCCGGTATCAACTATATCGGAAAAGGAGTGTTTTTTGACTTTTGGTCAATTCTCAATTTACAATGGTGATAATGAGCTGTCAACATTCTATTTATAAACTTTTTGGCCCCCTTTTGTCATTTTTTGGACCCTTTTGTCATATTTTCTAGCTTGAAAATCATTTACTATGGTTCTCGAGTTTCTCGGGGGATGCTACGATAAGTGTTTCTTTGGGTATTTGGGAAATGTTTGGAGAGTTGGGTCATTTCTAAAGGTCTTTTGGTAAAAATTCATTTTTTCAACTTTGTGCATGTAAGAAAAGATCCCACTTGCACTTGTTGCACCTCATTGTCATTTTCTCTTTGCCATAGGATTGATCCCACCAAATTATGACACAGAACCCTCACTCCTTCTCTAAAAGTGTCATAATTTAGTGGTAGATCCTACTTTCACATGGATTCCCTAGGTAGATCCTGGTTGCATTTTGGCATCCTTGTCATCACTAATGACTATAGGCTAAGGAGTCCTTATTAGTTTTTCCTGATTACAAGTTTGGGCCTCATTTGCATGATTCATTATCACTCTTGACCTCACCCTTAGGACTCCCAAAACACAACGGGTCTTCTTTTAAGCCCTTTTTAGACCCTCTAAATATGAAAAGATTGTCGAGCGATCTTGTTTCCCTTCACACTCGCCAAACTAAAATTCGAAGGAACGTCTGTCCGGCAGTAGTTTACCCCTTTTTCGGTCTGAATGGTCAAAAGTATGAACAAAGGTATACTCTAGGAGCCTCGGTTCTCTAGAAGAGTATTCTCAGGTATAAATTTAACCCTTTTTCGGGACTAAGGGACTAAATTTATGAAAAAGGAACCTCCACGGAGTCTATAGTTAAGCTCTTTCCAGACTCCCTAAAATTGAAAAGATGGCCAAGTGACCTTGTTACTTCATGGTCTAGAATAACATCCCTTACGAAGTCCATAGTTAATATCTTTTCAGACTCCTTAAATATGAAACTATTTCCGAGTGATCTTGTCTTTGTCACACTCGTTAAAATGGTTTTGAATAGACGCATGTTCGGTGTTGGTTTACCCCTTTTTCGAACCAACTAGACTACCTTTGAAAAAGGTACCCCAGTGGAGTCTCCTTTTACGCTTTTTCAGACTCTTTAAAAATGAAAAATCGTTGAGCTTACCTTCTCTGGGCTCGTTAAAATTACATCGAAGGAAGTTATCATTGTGTCTTATTAATCACATTTTCACTTCTGCGTCTTTGGCCTAATGCCAGCTCCTTGTTTCTCTCAACTGAACCATCTAAAGCATGCCTTATACGCAAGCCTTGTAAGCACTTTGCCTCTACGTCTTGACACCTTGACCCATGGAGGATTTTTCCAAGTGTCTTTTTCCTGCATATGTCCTCTTTCTCTGAGCATCAGTGTGTTCCTTTCACTTGGGACTAGTATGTTTGCGACACTCATTCCTCCTTTGTAAAGTAGCATTCTTTTATTCTTTTTCAAAAATATCCACAATTATTGAAAAAGAAAAAAAAATCAAATATACCACAAAAAAGAGGAAGGTAAAAGTATTTTCTTTTTGTTGACAGCACAATGAGTCGCCTTTAGACAAAGCATATCCTTTCGTTTGTTCGTCAAGCTCTAGGATTCAATATGACCTTAGGAAGTTGTTCTCGCTACATAGAGTTGTGTCCTCCTCCATTTGGTTACCCTTCCAAACATATGGAGAGTTCACATTGCCTCCTGCACCGTGAACTTATGTCAACTCCATGCTCCCTGAGTCTCATCTTTTTTAGTGCTTTCGTCCAAGGAAACTCTTACTAAACTTAAGTCGACCCTTCTGCAGTTTGTCTCTTGTCCTCATGCCCGACCACCCTAAAATACCAATCAAGTCCTTGTTTGAAATCAATGAAGGTCTCTACACTGATCACCAAGATCCTCTTGGATGTTCCTGACGAGCCGTCAAAGACCTCTGGGTAGTGAAGTCCTACACTGATTTTACACTCCTACCCAAGTTTTGAAGATTTTGAAGTTGTTTCTCGAGCTCTGTCTTGGCACCAATTCTTGCAATGGGGTAGTTTCTCTCTAGCTTCGGGCCCAAGTTGGTGTTAAATGCATGAAATGGGTTAAAAAATCAATTATATGAAATTATCCAAGGTCACATCCATGAGCACCCAAGTGCAGCACAAAGAAGATGTTCAGTTCCAAGTTAAAAATCAAGTGAGTGGGCATTTTTGTTTACAACGGTGAGTATCCATCGATGGAGCATATCGACGATCATCAAGAAAGTAAGAGCCATGGAATTACATGAGGATTAGTTCCTGTGCTCAGTCCTTATGGCTAAAGTCTCGAGGATAATCTATGTTGTCTGATCCTGTGGAGACAGGTGTCATCTAGTCATCGTTTCGGGATTTGACTTTTCAGGGACTGCAAGTTGGGAGGACAGGGTTATCCCTTGGGTTTCAAAACCCCGAAACGTGAAATGTGATAGCCCCGAGAGCCTAGCCAATAGTCATGGACTAAGGTTTGGTGGAAATATGGGGCCTAAATAAGAGGACAGGGGGGATTTCAGGATATTTAAAGTGAAAGCACTGATGTGATCTAAACTGTCCACCTTGGGGACGCGTGGCGAAAATCCATGGTTTCGCAGATTGAGCAACCGGGAGAATGAAGACAGGATACATCATGTATCCCCGGTGTGAAAAACCTCGAAAGGATCAAGGTCGTTCAATGAGAGTGATCTAGGCCGTCCGATCTTAGAAGACACGCGGCGGAGGGTCCAAGCCATTGATCCAGGCCATTCAATTAGGGAGCGTGTGGCTCACGATTAAGCCCAATTGCTATTTCAACTACCAGGACTTCAAAGGAAAAAGGGTTGATCCTCCACTACATTTCAAAACCTCGAAACGCGAGATGCGAAAGCCCCCAGGGATAGGCCCACAGTCCTAGCCGGTGATTATATGAACGAGGGGAAAGGAAGGCACCAACACGATGTATCCCCCTTCATGATTTCGACAATTAGGATTCTCAAGGGTGAGGAGTCTACTCCCTCCCATCACCAATACCCAAAATTTGTGGAGCACCTTTGGTTTTAGTGCAAGGTCACAACCCACTATCATATGGAAAGTAGGGCCAAAGGGAAAACATAGGCGCTTGTTTAGACCAAAGACGGCTAAGAGCCAGATAAGGAAGATATCCTGGCCATCGATGCTAAGGGAAGATCAAGTCATTGGTTTGGATAGGGGGTATTGGGGATCCTAGACATAGCATGAGGAAATCGCCGAAAGGAAAATGTTGAAGCATCTTTGAAGATAGTTGCATGGCCTTGTGGTTATGTTGAGAGTGAAACCTGAAGAAATGAAGGCTGGCCTCCAAGCTTTGGAAACACGACACGTGGTCACTCTCTATGTATTCAGTCTCATCCACCCTCCATGGAAGAAGTAGTTAATGAATATTGAGCAGGTGGTTGAGACCTCATCTCAACCAATAAATGGAAGGCATTGGGAGGGTCATAAGCAGTCAACTCATGGTACTCCAATGGACAGTTTCCCTGCAGAATCCATGTTGTCTGAAGCAGTGTCAGACAAGAAGATGCATGTACAGTCTGAAGGAAGATCATGCGCACGTAAAGCCTTAAATGAGGTAGCTCAGTTACCCTCTTAGGGAAAAGGAGGTGAATTTCTCTAAGTATATAGACTCAGTTTTCATATTTCGTAAGGATTGATGGTAGAGCTAAGATCCCTATTGCAAAGTTTTGATGAAGCATTGGTTTCCCAGGTTATGTATATGTATGTGAAACTTCTTTTTTAGTGACAGTCAGCTTTCTTACTCCATATTGTTTCCATCTAATACTGGAAGAGTTCATGATTAACTGATTCACATGAATCATTGTGACTGTGTTATGATAAATGTTTTATGGTAACGTTGTTATTATTTCTTTTAGTATTCTTGTAATTTGAATACAAGAATCTCTTGTGTTTAAGTTATTCCTCTTTGGGTTGTTGGAATCCTGATGCCTATATCATACCTTTTCATTTTCTCACTGAAGTATTCCCCCTACTCACCCTTACTACAACTTATTGTCTGAAGTTAAACCAAGACCTCATCTGCTTCTGCATGCCTGGCCTAGTTTTCAAGTTAAAATGACATTGTTCTAAGTCTTCTTCCAATTGATCACCCTTTATAAACAAATTGTGACATAAGATAATGGGCATCAGGCTTACTCCTACTTCAATCCAGGAGTGACTCCTGATGCTAACATTTTTGGCATCATTGTCGGGGATGAAATCAAAAATTTTCCTTGGGATTGAACAACAATGAGCCTCTAATTCTAAAGGTCCATCGGGCTTTAGAGACCTACAAGATTACTACTATTCACCTGGTGACTCCATTGTGACAACTCCACTGGGGTGGACCTTCTGTTTCAGTTATGGATTCCTAAGGAAGATACTCGTGGTCTCATTCCCAACTGCCCTTGGAAACACTTGAAGCAGATCAAAAGAAGCTTATGAGAAAGGGAAAGGCCTTTGAAGGAGGAGATTCTAATATCAAACCAGGTATTTCTGATAATTTTCCATCTCCTTCTGTAGAAACTCTGTTTACTACTTCTCATTTCCCTGTCATACCTTCTGCTGGAGTTTCTAGAACTTTAAATTTTGGGAGTGTTCCTTTTGACTTTTCCCCTCCTGGTCTAGGATTGGAGGGAGAAATCCTTACCACTCCCCTCTCCCCTGAATTTGTACATTGGCATAGACCCAGGACCACAGGATATTTAACTACTCCTAGATTTACCACCCCTCCTCTTCTCCAAGAGGTTCAATAAGATGTACAATAGGATCCCTGCTGAGATAAATCCCTTAGAGGATTTAGCCAAAATTACTTATGCCAGTGCTTTTGACCCTGATTCTACCTTTTTTTAAGGGAGATAAGGGCCACATCCCTGGCCCACATGCAAGACGCGGCTGTAGAATTTGAATCAAATACCTTGGTTGCTAACTGACTCAGAAATGAAGCTGATAAAGACATACCCAGGAGGAAATCTGAAGCCTGCATATCTAGTTCCTCTGCCCTTCCCCCTCAAAAGGATGAAGTAACTAAGGTGATGCAATCACTTTCAGCAAGGATGGAAAGGTGGGAATTAGAAGGGAAGCCCATATATAGAAATCCCCAAAATACTGATAACAGAGGCTTCAAGAGGCCAAACAACAATATTCCCCAGATTATGCTAAGGGAACAGAGGAATATGGATAGAGATGATCATAGGATACAAAACCCTCTCCAAAATAACCTGGTTGATCAATAAGGAGAGAAGATAGATGAGCTTGGCCCTGAAATCCATTGTTTTGGAGACACCTCCCCTTTTCCCCATTTAACTCAATCTGCGTAAGAATAATTTCTCATAAGCAGTCAAATCAATGAGCTGGGTAAGGGGGAGAAGGCCAAAGAAAACATTCCTAACAGATACAACCTTAGGTCAAATAAGAACAAAGGAAAGTTTGATATCCTTGATCATCCTCTTGTAGAAGAAAGGCCTGCTAAGCCTGCAATGCGCACTTCCAAGGAAAGGATCACTCAGAAACCTGGGTTGTGCCCTCATAAATGGACATTATAATTACTTTAACAACCCACATTGTGAAAAAGAAATGATAGCAACATGGTCCTCTTAGACCAAAAAATCAATGTCCTCATGCTCCCTCTCTCTCCAATGAACATACATTATGCAAAATGACAAATGTATGGAGAGTTAACTCTTCCATTTTCATTTTTTTCACTTATTTGAGGGTGTATGCGGGTTGTCTTGGGGACAATTGTGTGTGCATGTGGGAAAATTATCTTATGCCCATGTGTACACATAGCTTGTGCTTGGAAAACCCGCGTACATGTAGGGTTGACCTTTTTAAAGGTCAATGCCCCCCAAAAAAATTAAATTAAATGAAAAAATGAAAGATGGAAATGCAAGAGAGGTTAGTGTGTACTTACCTGGTCCAAACAAAAGTTCGTTTCATCCACTAAATCTGCCGGAATCAACTATTTTGGAAAAGGGGTGTTTTTTTACTTTTGGTCAATTCTCAATTTACAATGGTGATAATGAGTTGCCAACATTCTATTTATAAACTTTTTGGCCCCTTTTTGTCATTTTTTGGACCCTTTTGTCATTTTTTCTAGCTTGAAAATCATTTACTATGGTTCTCGAGTTTCTCGGGGGATGCTATGATAAGTGTTGCTTTGGGTATTTGGGAAATATTTTGAGAGTTGGGTCATTTTTAAAGGTCTTTTGGTAAATATTCATTTTTCCAACTTTGTGCATGTAAGAAAGGATCCCACCTGCACTTGTTGCACCTCATTGTCTTTTTCTCTTTGTCATAGGATCGATCCCACCAAATTGCGACACAGAACCCTCACTCCTGCTCTAGAAGTGTCGTAATTTAGTGGTAGAGCCTACTTTCACATGGATTCCCTAGGTAGATCCTGGATGCATTTTGTCATCCATGTCATCACTAATGACTATAGGCTCAGGAGTCCTTATTAGTTTTTCCTGATTACGAGTTTAGGCCTCATTTGCATGATTCATTATCACTCTTGACCTCACTCTCAGGACTCCCAAAACACAACGGGTCTTCTTTTAAGCCCTTTTTAGACCCTCTAAATATGAAAAGATTGTTGAGTGATCTCGTTTCCCTTCACGCTCGTCAAACTAAAATTCAAAGGAACGTCTGTCCGGCGGTAGTTTACCCATTTTTCGGTCTGAATGGTCAAAAGTAAGAACAAAGGTATACTTTAGGAGCCTCGGTTCTCTAGAAGAGTATTCTCAGGTATAAATTTAACCCATTTTCGGGCGTAAGGGACTAAATTTACGAAAAAGGAACCTCCATGGAGTCTATAGTTAAGCTCTTTCCAAACTCCCTAAAATTTTAAAGATGGCCGAGTGACCTTGTTCCTTCACACTCGTTAATTTGGTCTAGAAGAACATCCCTTACGAAGTCCATAGTTAAGATCTTTTCAAACTCCTTAAATATGAAAATATTTCCGAGTGATCATGTCTTTGTCACACTCGTTAAAATGGTTTTGAATAGACACCTGTTCGGTGTTGGTTTACCCCTTTTTCGAACCGACTAGACTATCTTTGAAAAAGGTACCCCAGTGGAGTCTCCTTTTACGCTTTTTCAGACTCTTTAAAAATGAAAAACCACTGAGCTTACCTTCTCTGGGCTCATTAAAATTACATCGAAGGAAGTTATCATTGTGTCTTATTAATCACATTTTCACTCCTGTGTCTTTGGCCTAATGCCAACTCCATGTTTCTCTCAACTGAACCATCTAAAGCATGCCTTATACGCAAGCCTTGTAAGTACTTTGCCTCTGCGTCTTGACACCTTGACCCATGGAGGATTTTTCCAAGTGTCCTTTTCCTGCATATGTCCTCTTTCTCTGAGCATCAGTGTGTTCCTTTCACTTGGAACTAGTATGTTTGTGACACTTGTTCCTCCTTTGTAACATAGCATTCTTTTATTCTTTTTCAAAAATATCCACAATTATTGAAAAAGAAAAAAAAATCAAATATACCACAAAAAAGAGGAAGGGAAAAGTATTTTCCTTTTGTTGACAGCACAATGAGTCGCCCTTAGACAAAGCACATCCTTTCATTTGTTCGTCAAGCTCTAGGATTCAATATGACCTTAGGAATTTGTTCTCACTACATAGAGTTGTGTCCTCCTCCGTTTGGTTACCCTTCCAAACATATGGAGAGTTCACATTGCCTCCTGCACCGTGAACTTATGTCAACTCCATGCTCCTTGAGTCTCATCTTTTGTCGTTCTTTCGTCTAAGGGAACTCTTACTAAACTTAAGTCAACCCTTCTGAAGTTTGTCTCTTGTCCTCATGCTCGGCCACCCTGAAAGACCAATCAAGTCCTTATTCGAAATCAATGAAGGTCTCTGCACTGATCACCAAGATCCTCTTGCATGTTCCCGACGAGCCACCAAATACCTCTGGGTAGTGAAGTCCTACACTGATTTTACACTCCTACCCAAGTTTTGAAGATTTTGAAGTTGTTGCTCAAGCTTTGTCTTGGCACCAATTCTTGCAATGGGGTAGTTTCTCTCTAGTTTCGGGCCCTTTGTGTTAAATGCATGAAATGGGGCTTCAAAAATCCATTAGATGAAGTTATTCAAGGTCACTTCCATGAGAACCCAAGTGCAACACAGAGAAGATGTTCAGTTCTAGGTTAAAAATCAAGTGAGTGGGCATTTTTGTTTTCAATGGAGAGGATCCATCGATGGAGCAGATTGACGGTCATCAGGAAAGTCGGAGCCATGGAGTTACATGAGGATTAACGCTTGTGCTCAGTCCTTATGGCTAAAGTCTTGAGGATAATCTAGGTTGTCTGATCCTGTGGAGACAGGTGTCATCTAGTCGTCGTTTCGAGATTCGACTTTTCAGGGATCGCAAGTTGGGAGGACAGGGTTCTCCCTTGGGTTTCAAAACCCCGAAACGTGAAATGCGATAGCCCCAAGAACCTGGACCATAGTCATGGACTAAGGTTTGGTGGAAAGGTGGGGCCTAAATAAGAGGATAGGGGGGATTTCGGGATATTTAAAGTGAAAGCACCGATGTGATCTAAACCGTCCACCCTGGGGATGCGTGGCAAAAATCCATGTTTTCACAGATTGAGCTACCGGGAGAATGAAGACAGGATACATCATGTATCCTCAGTGTGCGAAACCTCAAAAGGATCAGGGTCGTTCAATGAGAGTGATCTAGACCATCCAATCTTAGAAGACACGCGATGGAGGGTCCAATCCAGAAGGGGCCCCATGTCCAAATATTGATCCAGGCCATTCAACCAGGGAGCGTGTGGTGCACGATTAATCTAGGTTTCTATTTCGGCTACCGGGACTTCAAAGGACAAAGGGTTGATCCTCCATTGCATTTTTCAACCTTGAAACATGAGATACGAAAGCCCCCGGGGATAGGCCCACGATCCTAGCTGGTGATTATATGAGCGAGGGGTAAGGAAGGCACCAACACGATGTATCCCCCTTCATGATTTCAATAATCAGGATTCTCAAGGGTGAAGAGTTTACTCCCTCCCATCACCAATACCCAAAATATGTGGAGCACCTTTGGTTTTAGCGCAAGGTCACAGCCCACTATCATATGGAAAGTAGGGCCAAAGAGAAAATATAGGTGTCTGTTCAGACCACAGACAGATAAGAGCTAGATAAGGAATAAATCCTGGTCGTCGATGCTAAGGGAAGATCAAGCCGTTGGTTTGGATAGGCAAATTTTACAATGCATGGTATTAGGGATCCTAGACACAGCATGAGGAAATCCCTGAAAGGAAAATGTCGAAGCATCTTTGAAGGCAGTTACATGGCCTTGTGGTTACGTTGAGAGTGAAACCTGAAGAAATGAAGGCTGGCCTCCAAGCTTTGGAAAGCCGACACGTGGTCACTCTCTGTGTATTCAATCTCGACCACCCTCCATGGAAGAAGCAGTTAATGAAGATTGAGCAGGTGGTTGAGACCTCATCTCAACCAATAAATGGAAGGCATCGGGAGGGTTAGAAGTAGTCAGCTTGTGGTGCTCCGATGGACAGTTTCCCTGTAGAAGCCATGTCGTCTGAAGCGGTGTCAGACAAGAAGATGCATGTACGATCTGAAGGAATATCATGCACACGTAAAGCCTTAAATGAGGTAGCTCAGTTACCCTCCTGGGGCCAAGGAGGTGAATTGCTTTGAGTATATAGACTCAGTTTTCATATTTTGTAAGGATCGATGGTAGAGCTAAGCTCCCTATTGTAAATTTTTGATGAAGCACTAGTTTCCCGGGTTATGTATATGTATGTAAAACTTCTTTTTTAGTGACAGTCAGATTTATTACTCCATATTGTTTCCATCTAATACTGGAAGAGTTCATGATTAACGGATTCACATGAATCATTGTGATTGTGTTATGATAAATGTTTTATGGTAACGTTGTTATTATTTCTTTTACTATTCTTGTAATTTGAATACAAGAATATCTTGTGTTTAAGTTATTCCTCTTTGGGTTGTTGGAATCCTGATGCCTACATCAGACCTTTGAATTTTCTCACCAAATTATTCCCCCCACTCACCCTTACTACAACTTACTATCTGAAGTTAAACCAAGACCTCATCTGCTTGTGCATGTCTGGCCTATTTTCTGAGTTAAAACGACATTGTTCTGAGTCTTCTTCCAATTGATCACCCTTTATAAACAAATTGTGACATAAACTGATGGGCATCAAGCTTACTCCTACTGCAATCCAGGAGTGACTACTTATGCTAACATTTTTGGCATCGTTGCTCAGGATGAAATCAAAAAATTTCCCTGGGATTGAACGACATTGAGCCTCTGATTCTAAAGGTGCATCAGGCTTCATATCCCTACAAGATTGCTACTATGCACCTGGTGACTCCATTGTGACAAGAATACTGGGGTGGACCTTCTGTTTTAGTTGTGGCTTCCTGAGGTAGATACTCATGATCTGATTCCCAACTTCCCTTGGAAACACCTGAAGTAGATCGAAAGAAGCTTATCAGAAAGGGAAAGGCCTTTGAAGGAGGAGCTTCTACTGTTGAAACAGGTATTTCTGATCATTTTCCATCTCCTTCTATAGAAACTCTGTTTAATACTTCTCATTTCCCTATCATACCATCTGTTGGAGTGTCTAGAACTTTAAATTTTGGGAGTGCTCCTTTTGACTTTTCCCCTCCTGGTCTAGGATTGGAGGGAGAAATCCTTACCACTCCCCTCTCCCCTAAAGTTGTACCTTGGCATAGACCCAGGACCACAGGATATTTAACTACTCCTAGATTTACCACCCCTCCTCTTAATACTGTGGTTGCTACTGCAGAGAGAGAAGCATCTGCTGACTCAAGCCCCTTAGCCTTCTCTCTGAATCCCCCATTGTTTCCCTTTTCACCTGCAATCTCAGTTCCAATATCCCCTGTTCGAACTCCTTCTCCTCCTAGTTCTCCTCCACCTTATATTCCTATGGCAGGAGAAACTCCCCCCCATGACTAGGATGGAGGCTATAATAGTTTCTTGGTATTTCCCCCTTGTGTTGCCTCAGCCCCTCAATTCTCTTCTAGTAGATGGCTACCTCAATTAGTTTCCCAAGTTTACAGGTGAAGGAAACGTAACTATAGAAGAACACCTCGAAGCCTTTTATACTTTTACAGATGATCATGTAATCATGCATGCAGACGTATGGATGAGGATTTGTGTTCATAGTCTCGAAGGAGAGGCTAGGAAATGGTTTAGGGCCTTACCTCCTGGGTCTGTTGATGGGACAGAGGCTTTAGATGATGCCTTCTTGAGACAGTGGGGAGATAAGAAAGACTTCATATTTTACATGGCAGAGTTTGGATCCCTAAAGAGAAAGGAAAGAGAGTCAGTCTCTAACTTCTCCAAGAGGTTCAATAAGATGTAAAATAGGATCCCTACTGAGATAAATCCCTCAGAGGCTTCAACCAAAATTACTTATGTCAGTTCTTTTGACCCTAATTTCTACCTTTTGTTAAGGGAGAGACGGGCAACATCCCTGGCCCACATGCAAGATGGGACTGTAGAATTTGAATCAAATATCTTGGTTGTTGACCGAATCAAAAATGAAGCTGATAAAGACATACCTAGGAGGAAATCTGAAGCCTCTAGATCTGGTTCCTCTGCCCTTCCCTCTCAAAAGGATGAAGTAACTAAGGTGATGCAATCACTTTCATCTAGGATGGAAAGGTGGGAATTAGAAGGGAAGCCCATATATAGAAATACCCAAAATACTGATAAAAGAGGCTTCAAGAGGCCAAACAAAAATATTCCCTAGATTATGCTAAGGAAACAGAGGAATAGGGATAGAGATGATCAAAGAATCCAAGCCCCTCTCCAAAATAACCCGGTTTATCAAGAAGGAGAGAAGATAGATGAACTTGGTCCTGAAATCCATTGTTTTGGAGACACCTACCCTTTTCCCCATTTAACTCAATCTGTGTATGAATAATTTCTCATAAACAGTCAAATCAATGAGCCGGGTAAGGGGGAGAAGGCCAAAGAAAAAATTCATAACAGATAAAACCTCAGGTCGAAGAAGAACGAAGGAAATTTTGATATCCTTGATCATCCTCTTGTAGCAAAAAGGCCTGCTAAGCCTGCGATGCGCATTTCCAAGGAAAGGATCACTCAGGATATTTCTCCAACAACCAAAGACCCTGTCCCTGAGGTAAACGAAGCTCCTAAGCCTCCTTCTTCCTTTAGTTTTGAGCATGAAATTCAAAAAATTAGAATTCCTGTACCCCTCTTGGAACTAATTAAAAATGAAGATTTCAAAAGGTCCCTCTCCAAGATGCTACAGTATGAGTCCCCCTATCCTTCCATAGAATCAGTAAATCTGCAAGATGAAAATCCAGAAGTCGTCCTAGGTCCCATGGTAAAAGGCAGAGACAATTCATCCCCTCCCTTCTACACATCCCTGAACCTACATGATAAGGTGTTGCATAATTGCCTCATGGATTCAAGAGCTTCCCACAACCTTATGCCCAAAATAGTCCTAGAAGAATTGGGATTGGAAGTAATGAAGGCCTATCATGATTTGTATTATTTTGATTCAAGGAGGGTGCAATGTCTCGGAGTCATCAAAGACCTAGCAGTATCATTGTTTCAGCTGCCCATGAAGAGTTTGGTCATGGACATTGTGGTAGATGATGTCCCTCCCAAGTTTGGCATGTTGTTGTCAAGATCTTGGATTAAAAATCTTGGAGAGACATTACATATGGACCTCACATATGCCACCATTCTAGTCTTTGGAGGGGAACACAAAAGATTGTATAGAGAGGCTCAGCTGGCATATATTGTTAGTGATGAGGTAGACCCCACCAATCACCCTATATTTTCAGTTTACACTGATCTGGAGTCTAGTTTATTGCAGCTCACTGATACTCTTGAAGCCCCTCTTGAAATAAAAAAGCAGCCCTTTTCTTGTAATGAAATACCTCCTTTAGTTACCTCTATGTGGAAATTGTTCTTCGATGGAGCCTCTTCTAGTGAAGGCGCTGGCATTGGAGTGGTTTTGGTGTCACCTTTTCAAGAAACCATATCCCTGTCCTATAAGCTAGAGTTTGAGACCACCAATAATATGGAAGAATATGAAGCCCTTGTGTTAGGTTTGAGAGTCGTAAAAGAAATGGGAATTTAAGAGGTAGAAATGTTCGGAGATGTAGAGTTGATAGTTCATCAGATCATAAATTCTTATTAGGCTAAGCATCCTCGACTCAGAAGTTACAGAAATGAGGTATGGGACCTAATTGACAATTTTTTTTCAGCATTCAACATTTCATTTATTCCAAGAGAGGAAAATACTTTGGCCGATTCCCTAGCTATTTCAGTTAGCCAGTTTAAGATCCATTTTCCTCCTAAGATCAAGCATGAGGTTGAGATAAGATATAGGCCCTCTGTACCAGATAATATCAAGAATTGGAAGGTATTCGAGGATGATCTGGAAATCATAAAATTTCTTGAGTTTGTCAATGAATTCTCTGCATTGCACATTGATCAAGATCTTGATCCTGAAGGTGACCTTCACACTAAGATTTTTTCAAACAAAATTGTGAATCACCATATTGTTCAGTTGCCTAGAAATCACATTCCAAAGGGACTAGTTACTTTAGAAAGATTGTTCGATGGGAATGATGTGGCAGTAAATGGTAAGGTCTCAAATAAGGAGGATGATGTAACCAAGTGCAACATTGGCACAGAGGAAGAACCAAAATTTATCAAGCTATCCAACACCCTGTCAAAAGAACAGAGGGTCGAGTATACTAAGTCATTGAGGGAATTTGCTGATATATTTTCATGGACCTATGAAGACCTCAAGACATACGACGCCTCTGTCATTGAACACAATATCCCACTCAAAGAAGAAGGAAAACCATTTAGGCATAAACTAAGATAGATCAATCCCATGTTGCTGCCTATTATGGAGAAAGAGGTGAAGAAGCTACTGGATGCCCAGATCATTGTGCCTTTGAGATATTCAAAGTGGGTGGCCAACTTAGTTCCAATAAGGAAGAAAAATGGTGAGATCAGACTCTGTGTTGACTTCAAAAACCTGAATAGGATCTCAAAGAAAGACAATTACCCGTTGCCCAAAATGGAGCACATACTTCAAAGGGTAACATGAACATCCAGGATTTCAATGATTGATGGCTACTCTGGCTATAATCAAATCTCCGTTCTCCCTGAGGATAGAGAAAAAACAACGTTTACCACTCCTTGGGGCACATTATTGTATGCCAAAATTCCCTTTGGATTGATGAATGCAGGGGCAACTTTTCAACGAGCCATGGACATAGCCTTCATTGGGGAAAGGGATAAGTTTGTGGTTATTTATCTGGATGACATCACAGTCTTTTCCAGATATGATAAAGAACACTATTGTCACTTGAAGAAGGTTTTCTTGAAATGCAGGAGATTTGGTCTCTCATTAAACCCCAATAAATATTTGTTTGCTATGAAGGAGGGGAAGCTATTAGGCCATATAGTATCAACAGAGGGAATGAGGATTGATCCCAGCTAGGTAGAGGCTCTTCAGACCCTATCACTTCCCAGGTCTGTAAAAGAGGTCCAGGATTTCTTGGGAAAGAATAACTTTCTTAGAAGGTTTGACTCAAATTTTGTTGAGTTGGTGAAACACATCACAGTTATGGCTAAAAAGGGGGAATAAAGTAAAATGTACTGTCAAACCTAGGAAATCATTTGACCAAATAAAAAAAGCACTGACTGAAGTACCTGTGCTTATCAGTCCTGATTACTCAAAGGATTTCTTAATTTTTTCTTTTGCCACTTTTGATACATTGGTTGTTTTCCTACTACAGAAGAATGATGCGGGGATAGAGAATCCAATTTCCTTTTTCAATAGAGCAATGAGGGATGATGAGATAAAATATGACATTATGGAGAAGCATGCCTATGCCCTAGTGAAATCTCTCAAAGCATTCAGAGTCTATGTCCTACACTCAAAGGTCACTGCATACGTCGCTTTAGCTTCTATGAAGGACATTCTTATACAACCTTAATTAGATGGGATAAGGGGTAAATGGATTGCCAAGATCCTTGAGTTTGACCTGGAGATAAAGTCCACCAAGTTGGTTAAAGGGCAGGGTTTAGCCAAGTTGCTGGCTGAATCCAATTGTAAGGCCTTGGGGGTCAATTTCATCAATGTTTTCTCAGATATTCAACAAGTTGAGTTGTCCAACAAAGATACTCAGGATAGCTTGTCATTAGAAAAATGCACCTGGTATAAAGACCTTATATATTTTCTTTTATAATTAAATCCCCCTGATGGAATGGGGAAAAGAAAGGCACGAGATCTAAAGCTCAAGGCAGTCAAGTATTGTCTTATTGACCAGGTTTTATATTGGAAAGACCCTCTAGGGGTGCTTCTGAGATGTCTGAACCCACATGAGGCCCAAAGAGTCATGTTTGATTTCCATAACAGCCTATGTGGGGGACACCACTTCTAGAAGACCACAGCCCACAAAATTCTCAGGGCTGGGTACTACTGGCCCACCTTATTCAATGATGTTTGTAGAGAGGTCAGAGCCTGCATCAAATGCAAAGGTTCTCAGGGAAGCAACAGCTAAAATCTCTGCCACTAAAGCATGTAGTAGCTTCAACACCCTTTCAACAATGGGGGTTGGACTTCATTGGAGAAATTCACCCTCCTTCAAGTGGCCAACATAGATGGATCCTGAATGCAATAGGCTATTTCACCAAGTGGATAGAAGTTGTCCCCACCAGGAGTGCTTCAGACAAGGTAATTATCAGCTTCCTGGAGGATATCATAGCTAGATTTGGTTGTCCCAACAAAATTGTCACTGATAATGCTACTTCTTTCAAGTCTGAACCTCTTGTTAAGTTTTGTGAGCAGTTTGAGATTTCATTGATTCATTCCACTCCCTATTATCCTCAAGGAAATGTACTGGCAGAGTCTTCCAGTAAAAGTTTGATCAAGCTCATTAAAAGATTGTTGGAAGACAATAAGAAAGCATGGGATTCAAAGCTCAAATTATCTTTGTGGGTTGATTGAGTGACAAAAAATAAGTCCCTGGGCACTTCCCCTTTTCAACTTTTTTATGGGACAAAAGTTGTATTTCCCACTCAGCTGGCTCTACCTGTGGAAAAGTTATTTCAACATTATGAAGGAGAGCCATATCATATGGTTAGAAGAATTCATCAACTGGTGGAAGTGCAGTAGGCTAGAGAACAGTTATTGAACAGAGCTCACGGTCATCAGCATAAGATCAAGTAAGCCTTTGATAGGAAGGTCAGAAAGGAATAATTCAGGCTAGGAGATTTGGTGCTTAAGTGGGATGCGCCCAGGCAGGATAGAGGAAAACACAGCAAGTTTGAAGCCCTCTAGATTGGGCCCTTCAAAATATTTGAAGTACTTTCAAACAATACTTACAGGTTGCAGGATTTGGGAGGCGAAGAAGTTTTTAATAGCCCAGTGAATGGGCATTTCCTGAAGAAATGTTTTGTTTGAGCTTTAAATGGCTCCTCTGTTTTTGTAAATATTGTTTTTCTTGTTTTTGTTTTTGATTTAAATAAGGGACTCCACAGCCCAACAAAAGGAAACTGGAACTGCAAAAAGAGTTCTTAGAGCATCACAGGGATGATTATATCCCCCATGGAGCCTAATGTTAGCACCAATTCTTGCAATGGGGTATTTTATCTCTGGTTTCGGGACCTTGGTATTAAATGCATGAAATGGGGCTTAAAAAATCCATCAAATGAAGTTATCCAAGGTCACAACCATGAGCACCCAAGCGCAACATAGAGAAGATGTTCAATTCCATGTTAAAAATCAAGCAAGAGGACATTTTTGTTTTCAACGACGAGGATCCATCGACAGAGCAGATCGATGGTCATCGAGAAAGTTGGAGTCACAGAGTTGCACGAGGAATAGAACCTATGCTTAGTCATTATGGATAAAGTCTCAAGGATAATCTGGGTCGTCTGATCCCGCGGAGACAGGTGTCAGCTAGTCGGTGTTTTGGGATTCATCTCTTTGGGGATCGCAAGTTGGGAGGATAGGGTTCTCCCTTTGGTTTCAAAACCCTCAAACGTGAAATTCAATAGCCCTAGGAGCCTGGCCCGTGGTCATGGACTAAGGTTCGGTGGAAAGGCGAGGCCTAAAGAAGAGGACGGGTGGGATTTCAGGATATTTAAAGTGAAAGTGTCGATGTAATTTGAACCATCCACCCTAGGGATGCATGGCGAAAATCCATGGTTTCATAGATTGAGAGACTGGAAGAATGAAGATAGGATACATCATGTATCCCCGATGCGCAAAACCCTGAAAGGATCAGGGTCGTTCAATGAGAGCGATCTCAGTCATCTGATCTTAGAAGACACGCAGTGGAGGGTCCAGGCCAGAAGGGGCCCCACGTCTAAATATTGATCTAGGCCATTCAAACAGGGGGCGCGTGGCGTGTGATTAAGCCTGGTCTCTATTTCGGCTACCGGGACTTCAAAGGACAAAGGATTTCTCCTCCACGACATTTCGAAACCCTGAAACGAGAGATGTGAAAGCCCCCAGGGATAGGCCCATGGTCTTAGTCGATGATTATATGAGTGAGGGGTAAGGAAGGCACCAACACGATGTAACCCTCTTCGCGATTTCATCAATCATGATTCTCAAGGGTGAGGTTTTTACTCCCTCCCATCACCGATACCTGAAATCCATGGAGCACCTTTGGTTTTAGCGTAACGTCACAGTCCACTATCATATAGAAAGTAGGGCCAAAGGGAAAATATAGGTTCCTGTTCAGACCATAGATGACTAAGATCTGGATAAGGAAGAAATCATGGCCGTCGATGCTTAGGAAAGATCAAGATGTGGGTTTGGATAGGGAAATTTCACAACACAAGGTATCAAGGATCCTGGACACAACATGAGGAAATCCCCTATAGGAAAATGCTGAAGCATCCTTGAAGAGAGTTGCATGGCCTTGTGGTTACGTTGAGAGTGAAACCTGAAGAAATGAAGGCTATCCTCCAAGCTTTGGAAAGATGACATGTGGTCACTCTCTGTTTATTTAGTCTCGTCCACCCTCCATGGAAGAAGCAGTTAATGAAGATTGAGCAGGTGGTTGAGACCTCAGCTCAACCCATAAATGGAAGGCATGGGGAGGGTCAGAAGAAGTCAGCTCGTGGTACTCCGATGGATAGTTTCCCTGTAGAAGCCATGTCGTCTGAAGAAGTGTCAAACAAGAAGTTGTGTGTACAGTCTGAAGGAAGATCATGCACACGTAAAGCCTTAAATGAAGTAGCTCAGCTACCCTCTTGGGGCCAAGGAGGTGAATTTCTCTGAGTATATAGACTCAATTTTCATATTTTGTAAGGATCGATGGTAGAGCTAAGCTCCCTATTGTAAAGTTTTGATGAAGCATTGGTTTCCCAGGTTATGTATATGTATGTGAAACTTCTTGTTTAATGACAGTCAACTTTCTTACTCCATGTTGTTTCCATATAATACTGGAAGAGTTCATGATTGACTGATTGATCACATGAATCATTGTGACTGTGTTATGATAAAAAATTTATGGTAACATTGTTATTATTTCTTTAAGTATTCTTATAATTTGAATACAAGAAGCTCTTGTGTTTAAGTTCTTCCTCTTTGGGATGTTGGAAGCCTGATGCCTATAGCATACCTTTGCATTTTCTCACCGAAGTCTTCTCCCTACTCACCCTTACTACAACTTATTGTCTAAAGTTAAACCAATACCTCATCTGCTTGTGCATTCCTGGCCTAGTTTCCAAGTTAAAACGATATTGTTCTAAGTCTTCTTCCAATTGATCACCCTTTATAAACAAATTGTGACATAAACTGATGGGCATCAGGCTTACTCCTACTACAATCCAAGAGTGACTCTTGATGCTAACACTCTGAAGACCTCATATCCATCCATCAGGCATCATTGGCTTCTTGAAGATGGATATGATACATGTATATATTTTGATTTTGAGATGTAGATCCATTGTGTACTACTTGCAAGTACACTTTATATAGTTATATGACATGGATATGCAGTGTATTTGATTGGCATACATGATTTTATTTCATCCCAAGCATGGGTATGCCCACCTCGGTAAGACAAATTGTTATTTTTGTAGATGGCACCTCTTGAACTTTGGTCCCTGGGATCACTCGCTTCATACATTGGTGAAGATTTGTAATGTATTTCAGCCATCAGATGCTCTTCTGACCTCACACATTAGGGGGAATCTATTATAACACTAAATTGCACCAAACATGCATACCTGGCATCAGTCCATATAACTTGCCATCTTTGCCAAGCCATCACTAAACACGCTCTTCTTAAAACAATTGTTTTGAAGGTGTACGCACCCTGCACCATTATTTCCCATGCACACACACTTGTTGCACCACTACAACCCGCGTACACTCACAGAATATTGGAAAAAAATGAAAGTTGCAAAGGGATACAGGTTTCTGGGCCATTACATAACCGTTTGACTGCCCATAGCCAGTCACCCCAACCCTTACTATCTCTTCTAGCCTATAAAAGAAGGGTTTGGGGTCCCATTTCAAAGAGAATAATGAGAGAATATAAACTCTGTCCATTTCCATATTTCCCCTTTTCCCCAATATTCGGCAACCACATTGTGAGTTTGAGCTAGAATTCCCTCTTTCTCCATTGCAAGACCTTGTCATCCCCTAGAGAGAACTAAAGAGGAGAAGGAGACGTGGAATCAGTTGGTGCATTGTGAAGAGGAGCCCAGGACCAAGTTCGAGGAGCAATGTCGGTCTCATATTGTAAGTGAATTTTGTTAGATTAATATAAAGAAGTACTTTTTTCGTCCCGCCAAATGGCGTCTTACACTTATATGATTTGTTTACATTTCTTGTTTATGATGTCTAACCCACTAATCCATATGTAGAATGCATGCTTGTACTTTCTTTTTTTTCTTTTGGTGAATGCAAGTCAGCCTTGGGAGGAGACTTGCAGTCAGGAAAAAACTAAGTGCAAATGGATTGACATCGGACGCGGAGTTTAAGGTATGCCTACCGGATCCCTATACCTTGTCTTTTATGTATGATTGTGGGGTAATGTCGGGATAGTTGATAAAAAGTAGGATACTTTAGACGGTTATCTCTGCCTATATTTTAGAACCCTGGTGTAGTTCGTAGAGGGTTTTTACCTCTATAGCACCTTGGGTTATCCCTGATAAACAAATGGTGCATTCCTTCGATTAGCAAGTTGAGAGGAATACAATATTTTTATTAGAACTACTGCTGGAGTTGTTAAATTTCATAATTTTATTTCTTAAAGTATTATGATGTAAATTGTATATGTATATCGAGATAGTGTGCATTGAGGATGGTGGACAATTGTAGGGGAGGGGGAATGTAACACCCCCACTATAATACCCATTTTAATTATGCATATTGTAGATATGAATATGGCTATGGCCAAACGATGTCATATGCAAATTGTAATTTTATTTTTAATAAATATAATGTGACACCAACTACTGGGAATATGGATAAATATTGGGAATGGTTTATCCACAATAGGAGGAATGTCTAAAAATTTCTAGGAGCGTCCAATAGGAACTCAAGGAGGAAACTAATTATTGGTATTAATTCAACCTAGATTTATGAATTTTATTACCATTGGGGATAACTTCTATTTTTCTGTTTGAGTGTATGAGATCCCAATCATTAAATACATGTCAGGGGTAGGTGTATAAGTGACATCCATAGTTATTGGAAGCATGGGGCTGCAATACAATCCACATTGGTAGAGTGATCATTAAACCATCTTGGGAAAATAGAGGAAATTCGTATTGGGGAGAATATGCAGTTTTTCACATAGAGTTTTGGGCATGAACAACAAGTAAGAGCAAGAAAAGAGAGCATCAGAGACAAAATAAGAAGGATGAGGTAATTATTGGGCATGATTGAGAATTTTTGGAGCAGAATGGAGCTAGAAATATAAGATCTAGGTTTTCAAGCCTGAAGAGTGGACTCCTGGGTAAGTTGCACTATAACAACAAGTGTTGTTGTTTCTTTTGCTGGTAGTTTTCCTGGAAACAAGCTCCCTTGAGTTCCTAGCTGAGAGATACTTGGTTTCCTGTGCTAGAGAGACCTTGATAAAAGAATATGACTCCTAAGGAAATGAGAGAAATGAAGTGGTACATTCATTGCAATGGGAAGGTCAAGAGGAAGAGAGTTGGAGGAAATGCAGGTTAGTTGTAGGAGAATAATAGTGGGTTGTGGATTTAGAGTCATGAGTGGACTGTGAGAGGCACCCTTCTCTTGTGGATTCCTAGCCCCATATTGAGGGTGACTTTCTATTGAGATTTGGAACAACAGGTCTATGGTTGGGTGGAACGTCCTTCCCAAGCAACTGGTTGCAGAAACATTTTAAAAGATAAGTGTTTAATTATTTTATGAGTTTTATGGTTGTGTTTTTACCTTGTACATTAGAATGGTCTTTATGTGTTATTGTAGATGATTTTATGGCTGCATTATGTTATTTTAGAATTTTATAGACACATTTAGTTATGGGTATCAGATGTTAGTTAAAAATGTTTTCATTTCGTAGCTGGTAAGCTACAAAAATTAATTAGCAAAATAATTTTTCAAATTTATATGTCTTTCCGCAAGTAATGTTCCTAGGTTAAGCTGGGGACCATTACAATAGTTATGGAATGTAAATAGAATCTCTTATCTTATAAAATAGAGCTCCTAGACATATATTAGGACTTTTACCTATTGTACATATAGATTATATTTTTATCTCTTTATGAATAAAAAAGTAGAAGGCATTTTAGGATTATAAATTTTATCAAATGTAATAGGGACTATTCTACTAATATGTTTATTGTGAAGTTTTATGGATGCTTTTCATATGAACTATTTATATGTTTAGTGATGGGACACTCAAGTTGTTATTATTTTTTATGAGTACAACAATGATGTTACAGGTTTATCTGCAACTAATTGTCATCCAATGTGGAATTTCATTGTGTTAATATGTTGTTTATTGACATGAAATATTTATTTTATCTATAATGTTATCACCAATTGTATTCATTTAATTAGTTTGTCTCTTGATCAATATAGGTTAGAGTAGAATAGAGATAGATTAGAAAACTTAATTTTATTTTTGTTTTAGGAATTTAAATAGGATTTAGATATAATTTGTGAGAAGAAATTCAATTGTTTTCTCTGTCTCAATTAACCCAGTGGAAACCAGGCCCACAAACTCATCAAAAGTGCTACCCTAAATGAGAGTGAGCCTAATTGGGGCTTTCCATTAGGAACTCTCCCTTACTTGCTTAATGGACCATTTGGACCTTACTATCACTGAAATTTTGTTTGCAACATGGCACACAAATGGTTACATAAATACAATAATGCCAACAACAATTAGTTCACCTGCAACACTAAAATGCATTTCAAAATGAAATAACTATACAATTGCGAAAAAATTGGCATGAGCAAAATCACTAAAGGAAGCGCACACACAGTGCATGGGCCAACAAATCCCTCAGAGCACACAATGCACCAAATGCACAACTTTGTGTGAAAAAATTCGTGCACTCCTGTGAACGATGCATTTTTGGTTCTTTTCACCCCCCCAATGATCTACGAACCAGCTCCCAACTTGATTTGACCTCCATATCTAAGCGAAATCCAAATGGGGGGCTGGCCAAGGACCAAAGGGTGCCCTAAAAGGCCCCTTTTCCACACCAAGAACCAATTATATTTTTCCTTGAAGAAATGATATAAATAAAAGCCATGGGTGCACTCAGAAACCAAGATCTTCATAGTATTGTTATGCTGCCTCAATTCTTCCTTGAGAATCCTCTTTTCTCCTTGGAGTATTCAAGCATCATTGCAATAGGCCATTCCACTCACCTCTTGAGGGAATAGGCATTGATTGTCTTCATCATTTACTATTTTTCTTCCATTGTAAGAAGAGCTCTCCATTAGGGAAGTTAAGATCCATACCAAGGAGAAAGAGGGGACCCATAAGCCCTCATTTTTCTCTACGGTTTTTTTCCAACTAATATAGTTATCCATTGGTGGCATTATCTTGGTAACTGGTTGATTTTTTATGGTTCTAAAGTTTCTTATGCATTCTAGTTTTTATTTCCTTAGTTGTTTTAGTTAGTTTATTTGTTTATTACATGTGTTTGCCTTGTTTTACCCACTCATGAACTTCTTGTTGGCCCTTGACCAAGTTTCAAGGAAAATTTGGTCGTGTTTGACCATTTTGGGGACTTCGATAGGCTGGTTGAAGACAAAGTGCCCAGGCGAAGCAGATATCGCGGGATCTCACCCATTTTTGTGGGACTTTTGGGTTTTAGGGTTTATTTAATAGGTATGGGATGTTGGCCCATGTATCTAGGCAATGTAAGTAAAGGAGAAAATTGTCTTAGATAGGTCATTGGCTTAGTGCATGACTAGTGGCTTCGTGAAAAGGGTATTGTAAAGGACTTTGTGCAAAGACTATGTAAGGCTTTGTTCCCTAACCTTATTTGGAGAAGGAGGGTCTGGTGAGGTGCACACGGATCTCCTGTCCCTTGGTGGAGTTGGCTCTGTGGCTTCATGCATAGGATCAGAGGAATGTAAGAAGGCTTGAAGACTAATAAATAAGAAGAAGAGTTGGTGGACTAGCCCCACACTGGGTTGAACTATGTATATCCTGTGTCGATGTGATTTATGCAATGTGGTTCAAGTGATTTATTTATATATTTGCTTAGTGAATTGTTCTTAATGTATGATAGATAGATCTATGAATTCTTAGTGCTTTATGATGTGAATAAATGTTTCATCTGAAATAATATAATGGTCAAAGATGCAGAACTCTCTGACCCTGACATCATTGGAAGTCCTTTGGTAACCCAAATGGAGTATGATGGATAGAGTAGCACAAAGAAAAAGAAGAAAAAGGAGGAAGTGTAGGACATAGATAGTGAGGAGAAGGAAAATGCATCAGAGGAAAATGCACCTGAATCACCTAAAGGAGGAGGAGGCAACAAAGTAAACCAAGAGGAGGAAGGGGAAGGAGACAAGAAAAAAAGGGTGAAGTGACACCACCAAAGAATCCCCTTATAGTGGCTAAGACATCAAAGAAAAGGAAGGTTTCTCCGCATAAACCCTCAGCGTGGAAGAAGACCCAAGACAATAAGCCGCAGTCGCAAAATGTCCTCATAGTGGATGATATCCAACTCATCATCACAGCTGTAGAAGATTCCTTAGAGGATATATTGCAGAGACACGAAGCGAAGCAAGAAACATTGTACGAAAAAATCAATAAAGATATGAAATACATACAACAAGCCCTCTACTCGAGCCGCTCAGTGTCTACTGTTCCATTGCCATCAGAAATTCTAGAATTGGCGGATGAGGCCACCAAATTATGAAGTCTAGTAGATGCAACTGAATCTCAACTTAGTCGAGTCCAAGAAAAAAAGGAGGAGGCCTTAGAGAAACTTTGAGTTATGAAACAAGAGAAATATGACATTATATCAAAGTTCGAGGAGGACAGAGATAAAATACAGAAAGAGAAAGACCAGCCTCTCGTAGAGAAGACTGTGGTCAAGGAAGCAGTGACTAGAGAACTTCACTCTGTGTCGAGCTTGGCATAGATGGAATAAGAGACAGTCAAGAGCCAATTGGGGAAGCTCACTAAGGCCATTCAACATCTTCAAGCAAGAGTAGCAGATTTAGAACTTCAAGCAATGTCAAGAACTCCGCAAGAAGTGTGGGATTAGAGGGAAGAAACTGCCAAGAGTGCAGTAGAAAGAATCAGGCTGTTGGCTTCAGAATGTAATAAACTAAGTAATCAAAGTGCACACACATATGAGTGCCTTATAGAATACTTGTAGTTGAGGACATTGGAGGAACAACTCCAAGAGGCGAAGCAAAAGGTGTCTACAGTGCAAGAACAGTTGAAGATTCTTACTATAGTGTAGAATATGAAGAGGTCATAGGAGCAGTGCACAGTCTAGCAGTAGGTCACTGCCATCCAGAGTAGAGTTATGGAGGTGACACAAATACTCCAGTCGGTGCAGGACAAATATTGAACACTTTTTGAAGAGATAGAGGGACAAGGCTCACAGTTGGAAAAGCTAGTCACAACAGTGGAACAACACCTGGAAGGGCCTATCACCAAGAAAGTAATTTAGGAGTTCATCAAGAAGGAGGCTCTGGTGAAGAATCAAGTCGATGCGTATTGAGCTAATATTGAGGCCTTTGAAGCAGTATTACCTAGATCAGAGTGACTCAGGACGAGTCACAGGTGAGTGTTGTTCGTCGTGTTTGACCATTTTTGGGACTTTGACAGGCTGGTCGAAGATGGAACACCCAGGTGAAGCGGAGATCATGGGATCTTGCCCATTTTTGTGGGCTTTTTGGGTTTTAGGTTTTATGTAATGGGTATGGGATGTCGGCCCATGGGTTTACCCATGCTTAGGACTTTTTTCAATGTATAAATGCGTAGCTAGGCGATGTAATTAAAGGATAAAATTGGATTAGAGAGGTCATTGGCTTAGTGCATGACTAGTGGCTTTGTGCAAAGGGTATTGTAAAAGAATTTGTGCATAGACTATGTAAGGCTTTGTGCCCTGACCTTATTCGGGGAGGGAGGATCTGGTGAGGTGCACATAGATCTCATGTACCTTGGTGGAGTTGGCTCTGTGGCTTCGTGCACAGGAGCAGAGGAATGTAAGAAGGCTTGAAGACTAATAAATAACAAGAAGCGTTGGTGGACGTATCCCCACACTAGGGTGAACTACATATATCCTATGTCGATGTTCTATGTGCAATGTGGTTCATGTGATTTATGTATCTATTTTCTTAGTGCATTGTTCTTAATGTATGATAGATATATCCATGAATGCTTAGTGCTTTATGATGTGAATAAATGTTATATCTGAGCTTATGCTATGTGCTAAGAATTTTTAAGGGTTAATATTGGTTGTTATTGCACTGATATGTAATTAGGGTTAATCTACAATGTGAATAAGAATCATAACTTAATGAATATTGTTGGTTAAGTGCTCTGTTAAGTCTTGTAATCATAGATCTATATCATAGCTAGGTTGTATACATTTGAGTCCTGCAACCCCCCCTTCCTCTACCTTGGGTGAGACTTCATCTGCTTCACAGGTGTTTCTGAAAGGGTTGATAGTTAGGGTTTTGTTGGTGCATTATTGAAGTGTTGAACCCTGGGTCTACCCCTATGCCAACACTTATGTCTTGTATAGCAGGCCCAACTAGGCATGCAAGTGTCATTGTTTTTCTCACCCAAGTGATGAAAAGGGCATAAAAAATATGACATAAAAAAATCATACTAGAGTGAATCCAGATCCTGTATGCATACTAGATTTGTGTGATCCTGAAAAGTTGATCTCTTGGAGAAATACCCATAAAATACTTTAGATGGGAAGCAACCCTGTTCTTGAAGCTTTTCCTTTTACTAGTTCTAAATTAAATAGTGTTGATAGGATACCCCGAACAAATTTAGAGGATTATTCAACCACACAATTTTCTAATCAACCTTCATAATTCTCCTCTAACTTTTTATCATTCACCCAGTAGTTCATATAGACCTTTCTTGAAAAATCCTAGGCCACCTTTGTCTGCAGAAGCCAACAATTTAATTATTAATCACTTAATGGTGGGTCAAGGTGGAGGAAATATAAACCCTCCACCACCTCCATCACCTATTAATGCATGGGTGGTATCTAGGTATGGACCTCTATATCTTCCTACAAACCCTCACTAACTACCAGACAATTACCTTAAACTCTTGCCAAAATATGATGAGGAAAAAGAAATAACAGTTGAAGAGCATATGACATCCTTTCAAGACTTTGCATATATTCTTCATGGAGCATGATGATTTTTTTGTAAGACTATTTGTACATGCCCTTGAAGGAGATGCTAGAAAGTGGTTCAAAGGGTTACCTCATGCTTCTATTAACCTTTAGGAGGTTCTTGAAACCTCCTTCATGAGTGATCTGGGAGGATCTAAAACACTCAAAGAGATCTAGGAGGATCTATAAATGATCAAAATTGATCATATCAAATGTTCTTGAAAAGGAATTCATTGCATAGAGCTCAGTGAGATCTTTCTAGCAACGTGTGAATCACCTCGATCAAACGTCATATGAGAATGTTATGGATATTCAAAGTTTTGTTCAAACAAGGTTGAAAGGTAAAAAGGGGGTGACACATGGAACACCTGGAAGGGTGACATGTGGCACATTCATAAAATGTTAATGTAGAAACCTAACAACAAGACATGTGGTAGGTAGTAGGCTAAGTTGGAAGGTCATACATCCAACTAGGAAGGTCATGTGGAGATTTTATATTCCAAGGTGGACCAATTGGAATTTTACATGTGGCATGGTTTGTACATGTGGACCAATGACATGTTGACACATGGAAACCTCCCATTGGACTTATATGGTTTTTTTTACCAAAATTTTATGGGTCTATTGGGGTCAAACCCTCAACGTCATACACAAAAATCCAATGAATTACCAATACACCATAGCATATGACTTAATATTCATATGTCAAACATTTTATTTGAATTTTTTTAAAGGTAGGTCCGGTGGGAAAAATATTGAAGGCTTATCCCTCGACCCGTGGTTTATGCATTATCCAATGTAACTAGGTGCCAATGTTCATGGCGCACTAACAAATATGCCACCAAATTTAATAAATAACATACCAAATATAACCTATGGTTACAAAAAAATTCCAAAGGGGAAGAAGTCCGCGGGTTTGAACACGTGAACTCCTCCCACATGTATTAATTCACTAACCATTGTGCCAAAGGTATCACTTGTTATGAGATTCCAACAAAACTCTCATTTAAAATGATGTCGATGTCAATGTGAAGGTCATGCCATGGTCTGGTCGACCTAGGCTATATAAAGGGCACAAATTTTGATACAGGACACAAAGTATGAGACATAAACATTTTTGCAAGGGTATAGTATGGATTGCCTATATTTGTGTGATAGGAGGTTCATAGTTATGGTGTTGCATTATGTTGCATTCCATTGAGCCCTTTGTCCAAATATAGTCATGTTTATACACATTTGTCTCATTTTTTCGAGAGGAGCATGATGTTGATGTCTATTTTGTGCTAAGATGTTGTCTATGAATATCTTAGTTTAGATTTCTTTGTATGATAATTTTAGCGCATGTTTTGTGTGAAGAAGGGGGCCATTTTGAGCTTATTTAGAATATAGTCAAGTTTACATTCATTTTTCACAGAATTTTGGGAGGAATTTAATGGTAACCTTTGTTTCTGAGGTTGAGGAGTAGAATTGAAGAGTGACTTCAAGATTGGATTTTGTAAGTCCATTTTCATTGTAATTTTGACATTTGAGATTAATAAAGAGCAATTTCACTATTGAAAGGGGACTCAGAGATGTAGCCTAGGAGAGTTGAACCCCTTCATAAAATCTTGTATTCATAGGTTTTTTTTTTTTTATGTTGTGTTATATCTCATTATTTTGCAATTTATTCATCATTTTATGATTTTTTTGGAAAAGTAAAGGGATTCACATGTGTTATGCAAATATTTCAAAAGATGATCAAGAATATTTATGAATCATGTTATATGTTAACATGTATCTTTAAGAGTAAATTAGAATCTAAGGATTTTTGGATTAGGTTGGTATCAGAGTTGGTTTTGAAAAAGTTTTTTCAAGTGGAAGTGACGAGGTCCAAAACTCAATTTGGTGAAGGTGGTTGAAGACTCCATGTTTGGAAACACACATCTCTTTGTTGCAGGGGAAAACATGAGTAAATATCTAATGAAATTAAGGCTTTAGAAATATTGAACCGACATACTCAGAAGGAGAACTCTGAATTGAGAATGCATCTGCAATCTCTCGAAGAGGAGAATAAGAGGCTTCAATATCGATTTATATGTCATGAAGAATTCCTTAGAGGTATTATTCATGAATTGGAAAGAGAGTTGTAGGCTAAGTACCATATATTGGCACCATTCTATGAATATAGGAAAGTGGAGAAGGAAAATTCTCATATGGAAGAGAGACTATCTGTTCATTAAGGTTAGTTGTCATTGATGTCAACACTTGAAGAAAGCCCAGTAGCACAAAGGTTTGGGTAATGGACCCAAGTTTTTTTTATGTAAAGATGACTCATTATTGTCTTGTCATGGTTGATAATAAGTACAAATGGATGAACTCCAAAGCGGTCCCCTTATGGTGAAATCCCTCACGGGAAGACGCTTTGCGGATTGAGTTATCCTAGAAGTATGGTTAGAGAACCCATGATCATTTATGGAATAATGATATGAAGGTCAATGAATTTTTTAGTGAAACTATCCTATATGGATATTTATTTTCATTCCATTTCCGGTTGTATGTGGAACATCACATAACTCCTCACGGTTAGAGAGTTATGGCCATGAGAAGTTGGAGAACCCAGGTTTGGGTAATGGACCCAAGTTTGCTTGATGGATAATGGTATGAGTTTTGATATATTTGTAGGTAATACTATTATATATGGATAGTACATGTCATTCCATTTCTGGTGGTATGTGGAACTTCACATAAATCCTCACGGTTTGAGAGTTATGGCCTTACGAAGTTGGAGGACCCTCATATGTCATCTAGAAGCCCCAAAAGGTCAAAGTAGTCAAAGTGGTTTAAGAGATTTTATTAAAAGGTAAATAATAAAGTGAAGTGATGAATGTACTATAATTCAAAGTGAATACAAAATAAATTATTTTAATAATTAATTTAATGGATAAATTAGAAGTGGGTTAATCCTAAAATAAGGAAAGTGGACAAAGTGACCTAGAAGATGTTTTTAAGGAAGTTACTTGGAGAGTATAAATAAGAGGAAAAGCTATTTCATTTTAGATAAAATTGAGCTTATTGAATACCTATAGTTTTCTGAGGTAACCAAAGGATATCCAAGCCAAATTTCTGAGCGAAGGCGAAGAAAAGAAGTCCGGAATTCAAGGAAGGATAAATTCTTTTGATGATGCTTTCTAGGGTATGTTATTTACAAGTCATCTCACCATTTTTTCAATAAAGTTTTTTATAGAATTATTTAGACCATGAAATTTATATTCCATTGAGGAAACATATCAAAGTATCTATGGTACAAAATTCATATTGTGGGTCGTTGTATTTTTGGAGTTACACTCCGTGGAAAATAGGGTTTGTGGTTAGTCCCAAAACTAGTCAAAAAAAAGTGTTTCGGGTAAAAATGTCATAAATTCTTCATAAAAGATCCAAATTTAGTGATACCAAATATGTTGGTTATAGTACAGTCTTTAGTATTCTATGTAATATTTTCATATCAATTCAACAAACATTTTGTGCGGGACACGCTCTACAAGGCCTCTCTCTAGAATAAGCCAGAATTCAGCAAGGTATGCCATTTTTTCTATTACTCATTTTCTGAGAGGTTCCAAGTAGTGACACCTGGAGGATTTGAATAAAACACACTGAAGAACATTTTCTATTATTTTCATATATTTTTTCATTACAAGTACAAATTTATGATTATTTCAAGTTAGGGTTGTTGACTAATCCAAAACTAGTCATGTGAGACTAAAGAAAAGTTTGATAAAAATGCTAGTCTCTTGTTGTTTAAAGTTAAGGAAGGTTTGTAGGTATGTGATAATATAAACCAGGTCTATTACATATTTACAAATCATATTTTGATGATGAAATTGATGAGGTATTTTGGTTGAGGTACAAGTTGGGTACATGGTTGAGACAAGTAGTTGATGAGTTGGCACATACATGAGGTGTATAGTTGATGATGTTGGTACATATTGATGAGTCATAGTTGATGAGTAATTGACACATGATTGGTACATAAATGGTGCATGGTTAATTCACGTGTTTATGGTACAGGCTGGTGCATGGTTGATGCACTTGTTTATGGTACAAGTTGATTACACGTTGAGGTACAGGTTGATGCATGGTTCAGGTTTATTGGTACATGTTTATAGTGGTATATCTCACAGTGATAGTGTGACAGTGGTTCCATAATTCTACTTCTACTTCAGGGTAGTTGGATGGGGCAAGGACAGGTGGTTGTAGCCACCTTCCAGTTGTAGCCAGAGAACATAGGGGGTTGTAGCCTCCTTTTGGTTGTAGCCAAAGAATTGGGGAGTTGGAGTTCCCCTTAGGTTATAGCCTGAGAAACTAGGGGGTTGGAGCCTCCTTCCAGTTGTAGCTGGAAAACAGAGGAAGTTGGTGCTTCCAAAGAATGTAATTCTTCAAGACATATAATAAAAAACATTCCATGGTTTTCTCCCGATTTGGGTTTCCACGTAAGACACTGGTGTACTATGTATGTGTGTGATTATTCATTTCTTATTGCTCATTATTGGATAATAATTCTACATTGATAGACC
>ML795553.1:271000-313502 GCA_009831015.1 Picea engelmannii
CTTAGTAATCCAACAATTGGTATTAGAGAAGGTTCTTTCAGATATCAGTTTAACCACTAAAAGGTAGATCATGGAGAGTACCAACTTGTATAAAAATGGAATACCACAATTTGATGTACAAAAGTATGCTTTTTGGAGCATAAGGATGAAGACATATATTCTGCCACATGGATTCCAAGTTTGGCAATCAATTGTAGATGGATACATAGCACTGGCAGTTCCACCAAAAAATGACAAAGCAATGAAACTTGGTGAGAATAATTCCAAAGCCAAAAATGCACTTTTGAATGGTCTCAGTGATACGGTATTCACCAAAGTTGGACATTGTAAATCCACTAAAGAGATTTGGGACAAGCTTAAAAATATTTATGAAGGAGATACAAAAGTCAAAGAAACAAAGCTTCAAACTTACAGAGGTCAGTTTGAACAACTAAAAATGAAGGAAGATGAGAATATCGCAGCCTACTTCTTACGAGTCGATGAAATAGTGAATGCAATCATAGGATTGGGAGAAGAAATGAAAGAATATGTAATTGTTCAAAATATCTCTTCCTATGAGATTTAACCCTAAGATATAGACACTAGAAGAAACATAAGATATAAACTCAATAAGCATGGACGAGCCTTCACAGCATATGAAATGAGAACTGAATAGGAAAATCCAGATGTAAAAGAAGCAACCTTCAAAGCATCCAAAAGATCAAAGAGAAATAAAAAGGAACAAGAAGAATATAGCAACAGTAGTGACATCTCAGAAGATGATGAAGAAGTGACCAACTTCATCAAAAGACTGAACAAGGGAACCGACGGTAGGTATAGAGGTAAGCTTCCTTTAATTTGTTTTAATTGTGATGGTATTGGTCATTTTTCTAACAAATTTCCTCATAAGAAAAAGAGAAATGATAAAAGTTACTCAAATGGAAAACATGCATATAAAGGAAGAAGAACTACAAAGAAATTTTTCAAGAAAATCTTATGCACCAAAGAAGATATCTCATCATCAAATGAAGATGAAGTCAGTGACAGTGAGATAAGAAGATTTCTATTTATGGCAGTAAAAGGCTCTAACAAAGAAGACTTCGAAGAAGAAATTGAAGAGGCATAAATTGACTTTCGAGAAGAATTAATGTGCGCCATAAAAGTTATCAGAAGATAAAATAAGAAAAACAAGAAACTACAAAAAGAACTAGACAAGGAAAAGGACACTCGAGAAATAGAACAAATGATCACAAAATTGAAGGTTCAAATAGAAGAAGATAAAATAATTGATGAAGCACTCAAATAAAAGTTAGAAGAAAAGGACAAGATCATTGGAAACTTGGAAGTAGAGATTGTCACACTAAGAAAGGATATTCAAAATAAAAATATGCAGAATAGCTCAAAAGTTCTGGATGACATTATCAGCAGTCAAAAATCTCATCTTGACAACTCCGGACTTGGATACAATCAGACAGAAAAGGGATCAAGCTCCAAAACAACAGAGCAAGAAACATATCCAAAAATTTATGCGGAAACAATCAAAGGGGATATGAATATATATAAGGAAGATTACAGGGACACTCCTCCACTGAGAAGATAGGCCTCAAGAAGAAGAATGATTCATAAGAGAGCCTTCTTTTAGAATATCTTAAACTCCTAGGTATCAAACTATATTTTTTGTTTTATGTTATGCATGTAATAATTTTGGACATAAAGCTATGAATTGCAGAGCTAACAATAGGAACAATAACAACTTTGAGAGTCATACACAAATGGGTTATTCAAGAAGACCTAGTGAAACACAGAGAAGAAGTTACAACAGGTTTGAATCTTTAAGCATTGAAGTGGAATGTTAAAAATGTAACAATTTTGGACACATGTCCAAAGATTGTAGAATGACAGTCCTTCCTAAAGAACCTCAAAATAACAACAATCAAAGACAGGGACCTCAGAAAACGACATGGAAAAGAAAGCAAGATCAGTATAGCAATGAAGAATGCACAATTGATCTAAAATCTAAGAAGAAGAAATGTGGTTGGTATGTTGATAGTGGATGTTCAAAACACATGATAGGTGATAGAGACAATTTTCTTACATTACGAAAGGAGAGAGATGGATCAGTCTCCTTCGAAAATGATTATTAAGCCAAAATCATTGGAAAAGGCACAGTCTGAATTGGGAACAAGAATGAAAAGGTAGAAAATGTTCTACTAGTAGAAGATATGAAACATAATCTTCTAAGTGTGAGTCAAATGTGTGACCAAGGTCATAAAGTTACTTTCGATTCACAAAAGTGTGAGATAAGAAAATAAGGTTCAGGGAAATTGGTTGCTACAACTGCAAGAACTTCAAGCAACATATATGTGTTAAGTGAAATTGGAAATGAAAATTTTTGTCTAGGAAAGGAATATGAAAGTTGGCTATGGCACAGAAAAATGGGTCACATACAATTTGATAACCTTGTCAAAGTCAGCAAAATATAAGTAGTCAAAGAAATTCCCCAGATCACGAAACCAACCAACAATTTATGCAAGTATTGTCAACAAGGAAAGAAAACAAAGACTAGGTTTAAATCAAAGTAATATTCAACAACAATACCATTGGAAATTTTGCATATTGATCTAGTTGGACCAACTAAAACAAAGGGCTTAAAAGGTGATAAATACTTCATGTTATTAGTTGATGATTATACAAGAATGATTGCAGTTTTCTTTCTCAAGAATAAGTCAAAAGATTCTAAAAACTTCAAGATCTACAAGGAAATGGTTGAAAATGAAATGGATTCAAAAATCAAATGCTCAAGATCTGGTAATCAAGGAGAGTTCACCTCAAAGGAATTTATGGACTACTGTAGCAATCATGGAATAAAAAGGAAATTCTTTGTTGCTAGGACACCTCAACATAAAAGAGTTGTTGAAAGAAAGACAGGACGATACAGGAAATGGCTCGAACAATGTTAATTGATTAGAAATTGACAGATATTTTTTGGAAATAGGAAGTGCATACAACATTTCACATTCAAAATAGAGTAATGCTCAGAAACAATACTGACAAAACTCCTTATCAACTATGGAAAGGAATACCAACAAATGTAAAGCACTTCAGAGTTTTTTGAAGAAAATGCTATATCAAAAGAGAAGATGGTGGAATGGGAAAGTTTGAATATCGTGTGGACAAAGGAGTACTTGTTGGTTACTCAAGTACAAGAAAAACATACAAGTGTTACAATCTAAGATTGAACAAAGTTGTGGAAAGCATCAACTTAACAATTGATGAAATAGGCAGACTAGAATCAAAGGAAGAAAATGAATCAATGAAACAACCCTTAGAAGAAGAATTAGAAGATGAAAAAGAAGTAGAAGAGGAAGATGAAGAGAATCTGATAGAAGCAGAAGAGAAAGGTTAACAAGTGTCTCCAAAGACACCCAGTAAACGAGTACAGAAGAATCATCTTTCAGATTAGATTATCGGAAACAAAGATGAAAGAGTTGAGACTAGAAGAAGAATTCGTTCACCAGAACAAACACACCTAGCACTCTTATCTACAATTGAACCAAATTGTTTTGAAGAATTCAACAAGGATGAATCTTGGAATAAGGCCATGGATAAAGCATTGGATCAAATAGAGAAAAATGACACTTGGGAATTGGTTCTAATACCAAAGAATAAGAATGTGATCGGCATAAAATGGGTTTTCAGGAATAAATTGAATGAATATGGACAAGTTACAAGGAACAAAGCTAGATTGGTATGTAAAGTATATGCACAAATTGAAGGAATTGACTTTGAAGAGACATTTTCCCCAGTTGTTAGAATGGAAGAAATCCGCTTGTTTTTAGCTTATGCATGCTCTAAAAATATTAAAGTATATCAGATGGACATAAAATCATATTTTTTGAATGGGGAACTTGAAGAAGAAGTCTACATTGAACAACCAAAAGGATTTCAGTTGTCAGAGAATGTAGATTATGTGTGTAAATTAAAGAAGTCCTTGTATGGTCTAAAATAGGCTCCTACAACATGGTACTCTAGACTGGATAATTATCTGCAATAGGCAGGGTTCAAAAAAGGATGTGTAGACAACAACCTCTACATCAAGGTAAGTCAAGGTAATATTTTATTAGTTGAATTTTATGTTGATGATATTATTTTTGGTAGTGATGATGACAGGTTAAGCCAGAAGTTTGCAAAAGAAATGCAGAATGAATTTGAAATTTCGTTACTTGGAGAACTATCCTTCTTTCTGGTACTTCAGATACATTAAAGAAACCAAGAAATCTTTATTTATCAAACCAAGTATATTAGAGAAATTCTAAAGAGGTTCAGAATGGAATATTGAAAACCAACTATCACTCCCATGAAAACCAGTTGCAAGTTGAGAAAAGATGATGATTCAAATTCTATAAATCAGAGGCAATAAAGGCCAATGATTGGAAACCTACTATATGTAACAACATCCAGACCAAATTTAATGCAAGAAGTTGGATAGGTGGCATGAATTCAATAAGCACCAAAGGAATCACATGTATTAGCAGTGAAGAGGATCTTTAGATATCTCAAAGGAACGGAAGATTTTGGATTATGGTATCCAAAAGGAAAGGATCTATCACTTATGGCCTACACAGATGCAGATAGGGAAGTTTTTATTGATGACCGACGAAGCACCAGTGGAGAAACATTCTACTTGGGTGAGTGTTTATAATCATGGCTAAGAAAGAAACAATCATCAATATCCTTATCTACAGCCAAGGCAGAGTATATTGCAGCAACATCATGTTGTACACAGGTTCTTTGGATGAAACAAACTCTGACAGATATACAGGTTGAGTATGATAAGCCCATTCCAATATATTGTGATAATACAAGTGCCATCAGTATCTCAAAGAACTCTTTGATGCACTCCAGGACGAAGCACATTCCAATCAAGTATCACTTTCTATGGGAGCAGGTTTCAGAAAAGAACATCAGAGTTGAGTATGTGGGCACAAAAGAACAAGTGGAAGACATCTTTACAAAACCACTCCCACAAGAAGCCTTTAAATATCTTCGCCAGAGACTTGGAGTTATTTATACTCCAAAATGAATGGTTTTTGAACACTTATCTTATATGTCTTAGATGTACACAAAGAAGCACCATAAGAGGACAGTTCAGTTAGGGGGAGGAGCCTTGGATGGAAATATACCTTTGCCATTGATGACAAAGGGGGATGGATTTATCATATGAAAAGGATAGAGGCATGGTTCAAGGGGGAGCATGAGACAGAGACATGGTTCTAGGAGGAGCATGAGTGATATTGTTTCAGTATTGCATCGGAGTGTTGCCATCAATTCCAAAGGGGGAAATTGTTGATTAAGGTTAGTTGTCATTGATGTCAACCCTTTAAGAAAGCCTAGTAGCACAAAGGTTTGGGTAATGGACCCAAGTTTTTTTTATGTAAATATGACTCATTATTGCCTTGTCATGGTTGATAATAAGTACAGATGGATGAACTCCAAAGTTTTCCCCTTATGGTGAAATCCCTCACGGGAAGATGCTTTGTGGATTGAGTTATCCTATAAGTATGGTTAGAGAACCCATGATCATTTGTGAAATAATGAGATGAAGGTCAGTGAAATTTTCAGTGAAACTATCCTATATGGATAGTGTTTGTCATGCCATTTCCAGTGGTATGTGTAATGTCACATAACTCCTAATGGTTAGAGAGTTATGGTCATGAGAAGTTGGAGAACCTAGGTTTAGGTAATGGACCCAAGTTTGATTGATGGATAATGGTATGAGTTTTGATATATTTGCAGGTAATACTATTATATATGGATAGTACATGCCATTCCATTTCTAGTGGTATGTGTAATGTCACATAAATCCTCACGGTTTGAGAGTTATGGCCTTATGAAGTTGGCGGACTCTCATATGTCATGAAGAAATTAGAAGTGGGTTAACCCTAAAATAAGGAAAGTGGGCAAAGCAACCTATAAGATGTTTTTAAGGAAGCTACTTGGAGAGTATAAATAAGAGGCAAAGCCCTCTCATTTAAGACACGCTTGAGAATATTAAATACCTATAGGTTTCTAAGGTAACAAAAGGATATCTAAGCCAAATTTCTGAGGGAAGGTGAAGAAAAGAAGGCCAAAATTCAAGGAAGGATAAATTCTTTTGATGATTCTTTCTAAGGTATGTTATTTACAGGTCATCTCACCATTTTCACAATAACCTTTTTTCTAGAATTATTTAGACCATGAAATTTCTATTCCATTGAGAAAACATATCAAAGTATCTGTGGTAAAAAATTCATCTTGTGGGTCGTTGTATTTTATTGGAGTTACACTATGTGGAAAATAGGGTTTGTGGCTAGTCCTGAAACTAGTCAAAAACAGGTGTTTCAGGTAAAAACATCATAACTTCTTCATAACAGATCCAAATTCAATGAGACAAAATGTGTTGGTTATAGTACATTCTATAGTATGTTTTGTAACAATTTTAGATATATTCAACAAATATTTGGTGTGGGGCACGCTCTGCAAGGTCACTCTCTAGAATAATCCAGAATTCAACAAGGCATGCCATTTTTTTACTCATTTTATGAGAGGTTCCAAGTAGTGAAACCTAGAGGAGTTGCATAAAACACACTAAAGAACATTTTGTATCAGTTTCAGATATTTATTCATTACAAGTACAAAGTTATGATTATTTCAAGTTAGAGTTCTTGACTAATCCAAAACTAGTCATGTGAGACTAAAGGAAAGTTTGATGAAAATGCTAGTCTCTTGTTGTTTAAAGTTAAGGAAGGTTTGCAGGTATGTGATGATATACACCAGGTATATTACAGAGTTACAAAACATATTTGGATGATGAAATTGATGAGGGATTTTGGTTGAGGTACAAGTTGGGTACATGGTTGAGACAAGTAGTTGATGAGTTGGCACATACATGAGGTGTATAGTTGATGATGTTGGTACATATTGATGAGTCATAGTTGACGAATACTTGAAACATGATTGGTACATACTTGGTGCATTGTTGATGCACTTATTTATGGTACAGGTTGGTGCATGGTTGATTCACTTGTTTATGGTACAAGTTGATTACAGGTAGAGGTACAGGTTGATGCATGGTTGATGCATGGTTCAGGTTTATTGGTACATGTTTATAGTGGTATATCTCAAAGTGATAGTGTGATACTAGTTCCATCATTCTACTTATACTTTAGGTCTATTGGACGGGGCAAGGACAGGTGGTTGTAGCCACCTTCCAGTTGTATCCGAAGAACATAGGGGGTTGTAGCCTCCTTCTGGTTGTAGCCAGAGAATTGGGGAGTTGGAGCTTCCCTCAGGTTGTATCCTGAGAAACTAAGGGGTTGGAGCCTCCTTCCAGTTGCAGCTAGAAAACAAAGGAATTTGGTGCTTCCAATGAATGTAATTCTTCAAGACATATAAGAAAAAACATTCTGTGATTTTCTCATGATTTGGGTTTCGATGTAAAACACTGGTGTACTGTGTATGTGTGTGATTGTTCATTTATTATTTCTCATTATTGGATAATAATTCTACATTGATATAACACTTGGATAATAATTCACCCCCCCTCTCATTAATCCAACACTATCTCCTACAAATGGTTTACAAATAGTAATCGAGGAAGATAACTCATTGTATTCTTCTTCTCCCCATCAATATGGAGAATAATCTAGGATGGCTGAAGTAAGAAGAAATTCAAATGAAGAAGTCCTTCATAATCAATTGGTATTACCTTCCATCCCAGGAAAAGGTATCAAATTCAAGACATCTTCAGGAATAGATGACCATTCCAAAGAGGGAATGAAGACATTTCCCACCAATAATACCAGTGTGAATTTATGGTCTATGTATCCATGTGTTTTCTGTGGAGCTTGTTATCACTCTGTAATTTTTTGTGGTTGTGAAAGGAAAACATAGAGGTAACTTTTTCAAACCACTTTGGGATGGAAACTAGCCTTTCCAACTAGAGAGGGATCTCTCACTAAAATTATAGCACAGTGGACAGATCTGTAGGTAAAGAAAAAAAAATTATGATGTGGTGGTAGGATTGAGTGAAACACCCATTGTGCATGGAGTCATAATAAAGACAGGTCAAATCAAAGCTTTCAAAACTTGTTGATATGAACAAATTTAATTCATAGGATAGGTATCCAATAATCCGTTAGTCATCATATACATTGTAGTATGGTGGTGAGAAGAAAATAACACATCAATTATAATAGAGCACCAAATAGTGGATGAGTTATGTCACAATATCAAAATACTAATGTAGGAAAACTGAATGTGAGATAAAGAGAATCAACAATGAATCCTCTATCTATAATGATTCACTTAGAATAGAAGAATAGACATAATGATAAATAAAAGATAGGAAACATTCACAAGGAAAATCAAACTGCAGATTACTAGCACAAGAATCTATGAGACAAATATTAAATTCCTTCATCCTGGAAGCTTTCATTAACAACAAAAAATATATACAACAACGAAAGAGTCTTTTTCCTCAAGTCTCCAACCCTTTTATCCTTATTTCCTTCACAATATATAGAATTATATTTCAATCTAACTCAATGAGGTCCAAATAGTTAGGGTTTCACATTCAATGAGTTACAAAATAACTCCTATTTTTTAGGGTTTAGTTTTTAACTAATTAAATTAGGCGAAAATCTATTAAAATAGTCTATAAATATCCCTTTGAATCTCCAAAAACATGGCACCTATGAAAAACCTGAGAGAGGTTTTTTTATATGAATCCATTATTGAGAAAATATCTTTTTTTTTGTTGATATAAATCACCATATGCTCGAAATCTGTGCTTGAAGTTGACTACAAAAAAAGTCAGCCATATGAAATTTCCCAGCAACCAAGAGATTTCACAGTGACTGGTATTTTCTCCTTTTCTCCCACATGGTGAACTGGGTGGGGCTGATTTTTTGTCAAAAAATTAATTACACTACGACTCCGCTAAAAAATTGTTTTGGGAAAAACCCATTTTGTGTTTTTAAATTTATGATGAAAATAAAATTTCACAACAACTAGGAAATTTGATGGAAATCTTTGTTTCAGAACTTTCCTTTGTGAACTCTCTCTCTCTGTCAATATGTGATATTTCCTTTTCCATTATTGCATCTAGAAGTCCATAGGAAATGTCAAGGATAGAAAATAAATCACAAAAATGACCAGGAGTGCTCCACATGCCTCATTGTCTCATTGGTTCATCAATATTACATCGATATAAATATCATCAAACCTTGACACATGATCTTTTAAGAGACCAAGACATGACTACAAGACTCAATTAGCAACAAAACCAATTGTTTTCACTTTGTAAATTAATACTCCCTAACATAGGCTCCAATGGGGATACTATTCTCCTTGTGAGGTAGCAAAGAGCCTCAAATCTAGTACCTTATCCATTGGGCTGCTCCCAAGCCATATACCCCACAACTTTCAAACTAACCTGTACACTGTTGCAAACCAATATGGAATTAATGCATAGTGAAAACTGAAAAGATATGTTGATTTAGACTGCTTATTTATATACATCATCCTACTCTAAGATGCTGAAAATTATTTCTCAATCAAGTGATACAAAAATGCCAATGCATCCAATGAAAAAGATTCTCAAGTAATTTGATTCCTTGACCATTCTTGAACAAAATCAAAACTGGAAACTTTAATGACAAAGGAAACTGATGATGGATTTGGTATTCATAGTGAAAACATGGCTCAGAGTTCATATTTAAAAATTCCTCCATATAATCAGTTACAGGATCATAAAAATCATAGAAGCAATATTTTGTTTGTTGATCCTCAATATCAAAGGGAAAAGGAAGCAATGTGTCTTTTTGCTTCTTCTGAAATGAAACTTCAAAAGAAATACCCTGTAATGGAAGAATTTGGGATATTTCCCGTTCTTCTAAAACCTCAAGATATTTTTTAATGTCCTTTCCAAACTCATCTAAAAACTGGATTTTATCTTTTGAGCTACATTTGCATGACTTTAAATAAGAACACAAAAATGAAGAAACATTTTCATCCACTTCATCATTGGTGTACATATCATTCCATTATTTAAAACCTTGAATGGAAACAAGGGTTGCCACAAAATCTATTTTCTCCATCCATGTTTCTAGAAACATGAGACAAAAAGTTGAAAACTATCTAATGGACCTAGAAGGCAAACCTTCAACCCAACTTCTACATAAAACAATCTAATAAATACATCTTCATTCTTGATTCTAAGAATATTAGTAAAGTCATGGAAATATGAGATATGTTTCAAGACCAAACGCAAATCCTGTCCACTAAATTTTCGACCATTCCTTAAAAAATATTCATCCTTAGGTAATGGATTAGGGAAACCATAAATTTCTAAAAATTACAGGCATGCATACCTTGAAATTATAGAATCATCATCCAAGTCCCTCATAGTCCAATGGAGTCACCAGTAAATCCATCAAACAATGAATCATTTTGACAGTGGAGTCAACATTGATACTCTGAAATCTAAATTCTTCTGAAAATGGAGTCATCGGGGTAAAATATACATCCAAACTTTGTTTCTGACTCTTTTTTTACCCTTTAGGAATCAGATCTGAAACTTTGTCATTCTTTCCCATGGAATATTTCACCTTTGTTCCCCGACAACGACACCAAAATTGTATCACTCTGTAACTTTTCGTGGTTGTGAAAGGAAAACACAGAGGTAACATTTTCAAACCAATTTGGGCTGGAAACTAGCCTTTCCAAATAGAGAGGGATCTCTCATTGAAATTATAGTAGAGTTTCCAGAACTGTAGGTAAAGAAAAAAAATGTATGATGTGGTGGTAGGATTGAGTGAAACACCCATTGGGCATGGAGTCATAATAAAGATAGGTCAAATCAAATCTTTCAAAACTAGTTGATATGAAAAAATTTACTTCATAGGCTACGTAAATATAAATATGTGAGTCATCATAGGCCTTATAGTATGGTGGTGAGAATAAAATAACACATCAATTATAATAGAGCACCAAGAAGTGGATGAGTTATGTCACAATATCATAAGACTAATGTAGGAAAACTGAATGTGAGATCAAGAGCATCAACAAGGAATTCTCTATCTATAAGCATTCACTCATAATAGAAGAATAGACATAATGATCAATAAAGATAGGAAACATTCACAAGGAAAAACAAACTGCATATTACTAGCACATGAATCTCTGAGACAAATATTCAAGCCCTTTAGCTTGAAATCTTTCATTAACAACAAAAAATATATACAACAACCAAAGAGTTTTTGTTCTCAAGTCTCCAACCCTATTATCCTTCTTTCCTTCACAATATACAAAATTACATTTGAATTTTACTCAATAAGGTAGAAATAGTTAGGGTTTCACATTTAAGAAGGAAACTAACTCCTATTTTTTAGGGTTTAGTTTCTAACTAATTAAATTAGGCAAAAATCTGTAAAAACATGTTGTAAAGATCCCTTCGAATATCCCAAACCATGACACCTGTGCAAAAACATAGAGAGGTTTTTGTATATGAACCCATTATTGATAAATAAATATTTTAGTTTGTTTATATCAATCACCATATGCTTGGAATATGCACTTGAAGTTGACTGCAAAAACAATCAACTACAAGAAATTTCATAGCAACCAGGAGATTTCACAATGACTAGTAATTTTTTTGTTTCTCCCAAATGGAGAAATGGGTTGGGATTATTTTTTGTCATAAAATTAATGACACTATGATGCCTATCCAACAAACATTTGGGAAAAACACAGCTTTTATTTGTAAAGTTATGATGAAAATAACATTTCACAGCAACTAAGTAATGTGTTGTGAAATCTTTGTTTCAATAGTTTTCTTTGTGAACTCTATCTCTCTGTCAATATGTGATAGTGTATTTTCGATTTTTGTAGCTCGAAGGCCATAGGTAATTCCAAGGATATAAAAATAATAAAAAAAATGACCAAGAGTGCTCCACATGCCTCATCGCCTCATTAATATTACATTGATAGAAATACCATCGAACCTTGACACATGATCTTTTAAGAGACTAGGACATGACTACGAGACTCAATTAGCAAAAAAACCAACTGTTTTTACTTTGTAAATTAATACCCCCTAACATAGATAATAATCATAATATGGTGACATGTCAAAGAAGACAACCCTTTCACGGGAAGCCATCCATGGAAGAAAGCTAGAAGAAAAGGTCATTTTCCAAGACACAAAAATAAGGAAAATGAAAATAAAGGATTGAGGTTCTAAGACAAGAAAAAGAAATTATACTCTTATGGTGGTGTTGGGTACAAACCTATTTTGAGGAAATACCTATTTTTGGAAGGTAAAACCCAATTTTGGAGAAGAACAATTGGCAAGAAAAGTAGCATGTGTGAGAGAAAGATGCATGCAATGGAGGAAATCATGTAAGGCGTGTAGGCAGGAAAACCTAACCATGTTAGGGTTAGGGTTTTGGTAAGGGATTTTAATAGTGAAGAATATTGTAAATTAGTACAAATAACAACCTAGGAGGTCTAGGTCGAGGGGGTTGTCTCTTTTGGTTCAAAGGTTGTTCCAGTTTTGAGCTATGGTAAGGATACCAAACTAGTTTTGATACATTTTTGTAAGTTGTTGAGTTGTAGAAGGGTAAGGTAGTTATATATTCAAGTTTATATCATAGGATAAAGAGCCTGGTGTGATATAGTATGCATCACAGAGGTTGTGGAACTTTTTTTAGGATTGTATGATTAGAATTGTAGTGCGCAGTGCCATGTATTGCAGAAATATAAATAAAAGATCCTAAGAAGCTAGATCTTTGTGGGCGTAGCCCAGGAGGGATTGAACCAGGGTAAAAACTATTTTATGTGTGTTATGCATTGCATATTTGATCCAGGTGGATATTGGTGGCCACCCACCTATTCCAACTGGCTCCTCTTGTTCGTTTTTGTTCAACATGCTCTTTTGTACTTCTTTGTAATTGTGGGTTCTATAGTTCTGGGGTTGTTTGAAGCCCCACACATCCTCCAGGTGGATACTGGTGGACTCTCTCCTAATAAAAATGGATTATTTTGTATGTTTTCATGTCAGCACATCTTGTTGTACTTCCATGGCCATTTTGGGGCCCTAAATGTTGTTTTTTTTTCTCACCATAATCAAAGTATAGACAAAGTTAGATTTTGTTGGTAGAATGTGTAGTTCTCTTAAATACCTTTCCAACAGGCTATCACATGCCTAAAACATAGGTCGTGTGCAAAAGTTACGACCCTGGGAAGTTGAGGTACCAACTTACACAAACTTACCCATAGGGGCCCACATGAATTTTGGCGTTTCACCTTCTAGGGTTAGGTTTTTGGATGTCTAGGGCTTTGGAATTCATGAGTAATATCAAAAAGGCCTCTAGAACCTCATTGTGATCCATTTTCTTCTCAGACGGATGCACGTAGTAGCCACATCTCTTCTCAGAGATAGCTACCACCATTTGAGCAAGTGTTTCAGATATGTACTTTTACAGTTTCAACCTATTTCATTATTCAATAGAAGATATTATTCACTGGATATCTGTTTTGTTCTTCACATCTCCATGTTTATTGTATTCAGTTTGTTAATCAGTTCGTTCTTCTCCTAAATCTAGATCAGTGGTATTAGAGAAGTCTTCTCTTCATTTATTTTTCTTCATGCATGTCCTTGACAAGATCTGGGCATAAGAATTTGGGACTCGAACCAATCGAGCCATTACAATATCGGTTGTTCCGAGCCCAAAAACAAACCAAGGGGATGAAAATAAATATGATTGAGTAGGATATCCTATTAAAATGTTTCTTGCGGAATCCCTCGCACGACAAAGGAACAAAATGATGGACAAATTTACACAGATCCTTCGACGACCGCCCACAAGAGAAGCATATTCATCAAGCGACCATGCAACCCCCTTTAAGGTACAAGTAAATTTTGATATTCCATTATTTGAAGGACTGATAGATGCAAATGTTGTAGATAAATGGTTGAATCTTCTCAAAGGGTATTTTTCGGTCCACAATTTTTTCACTAGGGAAAAGATCACTTTTCCACTACTCAAGGTCGTTCCCCATGTTAAATATTGGTGGGATGCTTACTCTAAGAAAAGGGTCGTGAAAGAATCTACAATATTTGTGGTGGAATCTACATGGGATTCCTTTTGGGATGCTATTAAAGAACAATATTACAATGTTGAAATCTATGAGGATTAGTACACCATATGGACCACCCTACGTCAAGAAAGGTACTAGACAATACCATATTTCACCAATATTTTCCATACCCTGCACACAAAATTGGGTATCAAATACTCTGATTGTCATTCGATGCTAAAATAACACAGTTGTTTGCATAGATACATTCAAACAACAATGGAGTTTCTGGAAATCTCCTCATTAGGAATGATTTATAGATACGCTATAAAGATTGAGCAAAACATTAAGCAGAAAAAGCGAGAGTTTGGATCTACAAACCCCTCACTATCAAAGAATAGAAAATGCACCCCCAACCCACATATAAAGGGACCAAGTTGAGATGGTCTCCCTTAGGAAAACCAGTCCAAGACACAACACAAGAAGGGAAATGAGAAGACAAAGAAGGACATGGGAAAATGGTTTGAGTACCATAAAATCCCTTGGCACAACATCGAAGAATGTCACTCCAAGAATTACCTCATGGCCAAATTGAAGGATTCTGAGTCAGAAGTCGATTATGATTCAGAAAAAAATCCTGAAGGAAAGAAGCAGATTATCGATGTTGAACCCAATGCCACTGTCACTACCACCAAAGTCTGACAAAGAGAACCAGAGGAAATAGAGGAAGGGGAATGCCTCTTTCACTCGTAGGGGGCTCTGATTCATTTCATTGGTGATAGTGGTAGTCAAAAGAACCTGATTTCAGGAGAGGTCATCAAGCATCTAGACCTGCCAACGACACCACACCCACAACCCTACACCATTGGCTAGCTTCTCCAAGGAAAAGATATTCATGTCAGCCAACAGTGTCGTCTTCCCTACGACATCAAGCTTTTCAAAGTTGAGGTACTGTGTGATATTTCTCCCCTTGAAGCTTGTGATGTTATTTTAGGACAACGATATTTGTGGAAGCATCATGTTATGTATGATTCTAGACCCTACAGTGTTATTATTACTTTGGGTAGACAATTTTATAGGGTAGCACCACCTACTTCTATTTCTTTAATCTCTACAAAGAAATGTAGTAAGGTCATCTCATAGAATGGGAAGTTTGTATTATTTGTGATCCGCACTCACAGTAAGAAGAAGGTTGTTGCCACATCCATGGCCTCTACACACATCCTCTATTTGCAGCAGAAGCAAGTGGATGGGATCATGGAAGAATACAGAGACATCTTCTCTTCACCTACCGGGGTACTAACACACTTCCAAGTCAAGCATCCAATTCATTTGATCCCCAATGAACCTCTACCTAATGGACCAGTATATCATCGCTCGTTGATGGAAAATGATGAAATCATGCAACAAATCCAAGGGATGCCTTAAAAGGGGCACATCAGACCCAACTCCTCCCCTTGTAGAAGCTCTATTATACTGGTGCAGAATAAGGATAGGACATGGGGACTCTGCATTGATTACAGAGCCTTAAACAAAATCACAGTCAGGAATCGATACCCCATTCCCAAAATTGATGAACTTCTTGACCAAATCAAGGGGCAATATTTCTTCAACAAGATTGACCTAAAGTCTATCTATGACCAGGTTCCCATCGAACCAACTGATGTATGAAAGACAACCTTCAAATCTAAAAAAGGTCTCTTTGAATTCATATTCATGCCCTTTGGATTAACAAATGCACCAACTAATTTCATGATATTTATGGATGATGGATTGATACCCTTAACCAACTCCTTTGTGGTGGTATATTTGGATGACATCCTCATCTTCAATAGGATGTGGGAGGAACACATGCAACATATTAAACAGGTTTTGAGCACTCTGTGGCAGAACAAGCTATATTCCCACTTGGAAAAATGCTCTTTTATCATGAACATGGTCGAATACTTGGGATACATTGTTGATGAGCATGTGGTACATTTTGATCTAGCTAAGATCCAAGTCATCTGTGACTGGCAAGCTCCGACCACACTAACCGAGCTTCGAAGATTCTTGGGACTAGCCAAATTATACTGACGGTTCATGTTGGGATTATCCCATATTGCATGGGCTCTAAGCCAGGTGACCAAGGGAGGTGGTAGGGAAAATTTCATGTAGGGGAAGGAGAAATAACGAGTATTCAATGATCTGAAGCATCGCTTATGATCATATCCAATACTCTCCTTTCCTGATATGCAACAACCGTTCGAGATTGAGATTGATGCATCTGACTATGTTGTGGGCACAGTTCTCACTCAGCACAAGAATCTGGTGGCATACCATAGTGATACACTCTCTGACACTATCCACAAATACCCCACCAATGACAAGGAAATGTATTCCATTGTACAAGCCTATCATCAATGGAAACATTACATTATGGGAAAAGAGACGATCATACACACTGATCAAAAGCCTCTGTAGTTCATACAAACATAGGGGAAATTGCAGAATGATCTCCATCAGAAGTGGTCCACCTACTTGAAGAAGTTACATATCAACATCAATTATAATATAGGTATCTCCAATCGTGTCGTTGACTGCCTCAGTCAGCCTCATGTGGCTGCAATCATCACTGTGCTCCATTCATGTGGACATGAAGTATCTGAGTGGCCCCAACTTTATTAGCAAGATCCATACTTTTCCACCACCTATCAACTCTTGGGTACATGTGCAACTGTCACCGATTTTCACCTTCAGGATGAACTCTTATGCCACATGCAAGTGAGAATGCAAAGATGATTTGGGAAGCCCACTACAGTCGAGTGGGAGGACATTTTAGCATGGAGAAAACTATGGTCGTTCTTTAGAAACATTTTTATTGGCCAAAATTTTGATAGGACGTCAACAAGTATATCATATCTTGCATTGCATATTCGATTTCCAAGTGAACCATAAAGAAGCAAGGCTTATACTCCCCTCTTCCTATTCCCAATAATCCTTGGGAATCCATCTCAATGGATTACATGTCTAGATTTCCATCCACCAAGTAAGGAAATGGCTGCGTATTTGTGGTCGTTTATCGGTTTTCAAAGATTTCCATCCTCACATCCTGCAATAAGAATATCACAGCAACAGATATTTCCAAGGTATTCTTCCAATGAATGTGGTTCCACTTTAGGATACCACAGACCATCATCTTTGACTGGGACAATAGGTTCCTCAACACATTTTTCTCGATTCTCTGGTCTCTATTGGAAACCAAGCTCACAAAATAAACTTCTTTCCACCCTGAAATCGATGGCCAAATAGAGGTCATCAATCGGATTATTGTGCACATCTTGCACGTGTACAATTATAAGCATCCATGTACATGGGATGCAAGTCTCCCCTATGTTCAACACAATTACAACATGGATCTCCATATCTCCACCAACCAAAGCCCATTTCAGGTGGGTTTGGGATTCCAAACCTTGGGACCCATTGATGTTGCACTTCCTCTTGCCACCGCACAGACAGACTCTTCCCATGATCAATATGCAATTGAAAAATCCACTAGATTCATTGAGAGGATTCAACACATCCACCAACAGGTCCAAGAGATTTTCCAGAAATTGAATGCTAAGTACAAGTAGCACCATGATCAACATAGGGTACCACACCAGTTTCAGGTTGGCGAAAAACTTTAGTTACATTTGGAGAAGGAGTATCTCACAAGGACCCATCGAAAGCTTCTCCCACTTCTCTATGGGCCTTACACTATCACCAAGGTTGTGGGTAGAAATTCTTTTGAGATCAACACTGCACCCTTCCTTGGCTTGCATCCAATGTTCAATGTGGTTCGACCATATTTTCCACCATTATTGGACACTTCAAAAATCGCAGAACAACTGAAACCAACAGAGCTCAACCCTGATTGCATGGAACAAGCCTCCACTGATCAAATGGTCGACACACATGTCAAGGGCACTCACCAACAAAGGATCCAACTTTATCGGGTTGTTAAGGTAGGGAAACCCCTACACCAAGGCAAGTGGCTCACCCGTGGTGAAATCCAACATAAATTTTCTCACTTGATGGGGGAACTCAACACAATGGATACCATTTCTTCCTAAGGGGAGGATTGATCTAGATGGATATTGGTGGCCACCCACCTATTCCAGTTGGTTCCTCTTGTCCGTTTTTGTTCAACACGTTCTTCTATACTTCTTTGTAATTGTGGGTTCTACACTTCTGGGGTTGTCTGAATCCCCACACATACTCTAGGTGGATATCGATGGCCTCTCGCCTAATCAAAATGGCTTATTTTGTATGTTTTCATGTCAACACATCTTGTTGTACTTCCAGGGCCATTTTGGGTCCCTAAATGTTGTTCTTTCGTCTCACCACAGTCAAATTATAGATGGAGTCAAAGTTTGACAACATAATGTGTAGTTCTCTGAAAGACCTTTCCAATGGGCTATCACGTACCTAAAACGACGGTGATATGCAAAATTTACTACCCTAGGAAGTTGAGGTACCAACTTACACCAACTTACCCATAAAGGCCAACATGACTTTTTGCGTTTCACCTTCTAGGGTTAGGTTTTTATATGTATAGGGTTTTGGAATTCATGAGTAATATAAAAAAGGCCTTTGGAGCTCCGTTGTGATCCATTTTCTTCTTAGATTGTAACATCCCCAACCACCCATGCTGAGGCATGCTACATGAGAGAATGTTTTATTTCTCTCTATGGAACATACTGTAACATACCCAACATCCAACTGAGCTATGCCACATAAATTTTTCGAACTACATGCAATTAAAACATACACACACAACACTCTTGTGGAACTTTATATATAAAACATACACAGACAAATACATTATGTAAATGCACAGATTCATACTGAAATAGCAGTAAACATATACATGGAGCATATACAGGAAATACCCATAAATATAAAGACAGTTATAACCACACATAGAATAAACCCATAAAATAAACACGTAAATAAAAATGCAGCATGTAAATTTATCACACAGTTGACACTTATCTTGGTAAGAATATCATTAAAGATGATGATGATGATGCTTAATATCCACTAAGACCGAATTGGTCTATCAGACCTTAAGAGGGTAAGTGATTACTTGTGATTCTTTAGAATTTTGTTTCTATGCTCGAAAATCATTAAAAGAAGCTTTCCAAGATCACCATACTTTTGTTGAGTTAAGAGGTTAGGAAGGTTGGTAGTGTGATAAATATTTTGAAAATGAGATCTAATATGGGTATAGGCTGGACAATCTAAGAGAAAGTGCTTTTCATATTCAACCTTCTTAGTGTCACAAAGGTGACACACTCTTTCATCCCATGGTGTTTTAGGAATTGACCAATGCCCAGTTTCACTATGGAGCTCGTGAGAAGTTGTTCTTATCTTAGCAATGCTTATTTTTTTCTTTACACTTGGAAAAACAGATAGATAATTTTGATCTTCTATATTAGGGTTGATTACATCTTTATAATACCTTAACTTTATTTTTTCCTCTAACTCTTTATCACACCACATTTTTTCCTTAAATTTTGATTTGACGTTTTTTTTAATAGTATCTTTATTCTGCAAAATGGTTTATTCCATGATTCCCCAATAGTTTAGCCAAGACCGGGTGTCTTTATGCCATCCTCGCTTGAGTCGATGGTCGTTATGACTTGATTTTGAAGTAATTTTAGGTAGCCTCTTGTCTTCCATGTTGTTTAACTTGTTCTTATACATTAGGTATCTAGTCATAGCCATGCTCTCAATGGGGGAGAGGCTTATTTCTCAGAGGAGGATGGGATAGGGCATATTTCCTTTAATTTTGATATTATAGGTTATAAAATTCTTTTGTATTTGCTCTATGTTTCTCCAGGATTCACAAGAGATAATAGAACCCCAGAATTCACATCCATAAAGAATAACAAGTGTAACAAGAGTCTCAAAGAGGAGTTTCTTCTTATCCCAACTCCAAAGATCAACTAATTTACAATTGTTTTCAAGCCCAATATAAGCTTTCCATCCCCCAATAATCATTTTCTCAATGCTATAATTCCAATTGATCTTGTGGTGAATATCAATTCCAAGATATTTGTATGAAGTCGCTTCCTCCAAGTTGTTGTTGTCATATACAAAGGTATCATAAGGAATCTTATTTGATTTAATAATAATGACCTTAGTCTTATTAGTATTAACAGTCATACCCATATTGGAGAAAAAATCCTTAAGGATTCTTAGTTGGTTTTCAAGATCATGGGGAATCCTTTCCATAAGAACAATAGCATCGTCATAAACAAGAATATTGATGACTATACCAGTGAGAGCAGGGCTAACACAACCTACTTTTTCCAAGCATTCTTCTAGCTTATCAATGTATATGCCCAAAAGAATAGGGGACAAGGGACAACCTTGTTTGACTCAGATATTGAAATTAATCTCTTTTGATTAGCCCTCAATGTTTATAAACTTATCAATAACATTCTCATACATCCTTATTGCAGCAGCCCTCAACTCGAGAGGAAATTTTATCTCTTCCAACCTATTCCAAAGGTTTTTCCTAGGAACCATGTCAAAGGCTTTTCTAAAGTCAACAAAACAACAAAAAAGATTGGTTTTAGTATTCTGTAACTCCTCTGCAATAATCCTAAAGGTAACAAGATGGTCCATAGTTGAATGATATCTCCTAAACCCGACCTGGCCTTAAGATCTTTTACCATGACGTTCTATCCAAATGTTAATCTTCTTTTCCAAAATAATTCCATAAAGCTTGGCTAAAATCGGGCTAATTATAATGGTCCTATAATTAGAGGTAATGTTTCTATCCCCATTTTTAAAAGTAGGAACAATGAGGCTTTGCATCCAGGGTTTAGGGAAGCCCTTCTTGACTGCTAAATTGAAGATCTTGTGTATGTGAGGGATAAGGATTGTCCCTCTGATTTTAAAAAATTCAGCTTGGTATCCTTCAATGTCCTTAGCTTTCCCATTTGCGAGCCGCTTGACCCCGAAATCTATGTCATATAAAGAAAAAAATTCTTCCTTTGTAGGGGAAATAGGAATGGTTTCCATGGAATTAGGGAACTCGTAAAGAATTTTAAGGTAGGAATTCCAGTCTGTTAAGCGAATCCTATTATTTTCTTTAGTAATGCATTTTAGAATTTGTCTCCAGAACTTCTTAGGATCCAACTTATATAGTTGTGAAAGTTGTTCTTGCCTTTTTTTGATATATTATCTTTTTTTCCTTTTAATTAGGGATTTGTACGTATTGATCTCATCGAGTTTTAAGGGTTCATTAGAAGAATCCCTAATGGATTTCCCAACAATTTTACATTCTTTATCATACCAAGGGTTGGTTGTTCTATTATTATTTTTATAGGACACCTCGAAAGAGAACTTGTTAATAGAAGTGGAAAGGGTAGTTGTAAAATTATGATAGAGTTCTTCAATGTTGTCCTTATAAGTTAGGAGGTTTAATTTACTATTTAAATCCTTTAAGAAAATGTCAACTTTACTTTTGTCAAAGCACAAATTTATTTGATTATCAAAATTCTCTTCAATGGTGCTCCTATGCATGGAAAATTTTAGAGTTAGGGTTAAAGGTTTATGATCAGAGTCATGCTCATGGTCATTTAAAAGGTCAAAAGTTTCCATTTGGTTGGAAACAAGGATATCAAATATCACATAATCTACAACACAACTACCTAGCCCATGAATACATGTCATTTGGTTGGAGTTTGGCCAATTAATTACTCCATTGAAAATTATTAGGTCTTGAGAGCTGCAGAGCTTAACCAAGTAAGTACCAAACAAATTCTCAATTAGGTCTTCAGAGCTTCTTTTGTAGCTATTAGATAAAACAAGGTCCTCATCTAGCCATAAAGGATTATGGTTGGAGTCATCACTTAAAAGAGTAGATTGTTTAGTTGCAGTCCTAGCATTAAAGTCTCCTAGAAGGAGGATATTACCTTAATTTTTCAAATTATAAATATCTTGTTCTAAATTATTATAGGGATACTTTTTATCTAGATTATTTTCTTATAAAAAGTAGAATTAATGGGTGAAAAATAACAAATTTCTATACACATCTTATTAGCATTGGTGTCTGAAATTTCTATCCAAATGTATTGACTAAGGGGGTCAATCTTATGAAGTTGAATGTGAGAAGAAATTATTTTTCTAATATAAAAATCTATGCCTCCTATCCCTCTATAGTGGGATTTTTTGTTCCATGCCGACCACAAGACAAATTCTTCCATGTTAGGGACCTTAGACTCCTCATGTGAAATATGCCTGATCACGTTGATCGATATATTTGCTACTGATCTATTATTTTATCTTGCAGATATGATACATTGGGGGTTTATGGATGTGTTTCAGTTGTATGTTTGAGATCTTGATGGTTATTGCATGTGCATGTGGGTTATTTCATGTGCATGTCGGTTATTTCATGCGCATGTTGCATATTTTTGGTTTAAACAACATATAAAGGATGCATGTAGAAGTAAAGAACATCAACTGCCCAATATCATGTATAATACGGTTCGAGCATGGAAATACAACAGCCTACTGGAAATATAGAATATAAACGTCATATAGATATCATGGATTAGTACTGGAATACAATCAAATAACATAAAAACTCATGATCAGAAGATGATAGCACATCTGATGCATGCATGGATAGATCGGCGAAAATATGGGATTCTGGCAAAGTATGGTAACCGCTACCAACTGGAAAACTCGTCCAGAATTTCAGACCATCGGAATACATTGGAAACTTCTCCAAAAGAAGCACCCTGGCCTCTAGACTGAAATGGGTGAGTGTCAGATCTCAAATTTGGTCTCTAAGGCACTGGATCTGGACCCCTGGGGGGTTTTCACATGTCCTGGAGCACTGGATGTGCCTCAAAGGATTCCACCAATGCAATCTACTACTATATGGCTCAAAATGATCATCTTGACAAACAAGGAAATGGATCGAAAGGATTTTTCTAGATCTGCTCTAAAACTCTTCATGCAACACCAAATGTTTGTCCGAAAGAGTTGTGCCCTAAATGGTTGAATGATTCGATATGCAAGATTCCACTGTCATAATTTGACGATAGATGGCTCAATATAAGTGCCATGGCTGGATCTCAAATGGTTGTAAGGAAACTGCAATCTGGATACGGATCTTGTGCATCTCTCCAAACCCTCAAACTAACTTGTGCCCTCACTGGCTGAGTTGCGCACTCTGCAATGGATACTCCTGAAAAGTACTGTGAACTACCTGGATGGTATCTCCGATGGGCTAGGGTGTGTCTCTCAACACTAAAACCGATCAATGGTGGTGGTTTCCTCCAAAAATCCACAAAACAGTAAGGTTGGCTCTCCTCCTCCTCTGGGAACTCTCAACATCAAATCATAACAATGCATAATGAGGATGTTAGGGTCCTAACCCACACATAGGTAGATCAATATATTCGTATGTAATAAAGTTCAATAGTAATAAGGCCTTTCAATAAAATAGATTAAGGTGGATGTAAGAATACCTAATAGAATCTTCCACTTCTAGAAGGATCTTCCTCTAGATGCTTCTCTTGATAGACATATTTAGTATAAATAAGGGTCGAGGGCATGAAAACCCTAGCTTGGAGATTATTGTAATAGAGCACTGCTCGATTGCAGGATTCCCCCTTGAAGAGGCCCGTGAACATTGCTTTCTTAATCAAAATGTTATTTTTGTTGTTGTTCTTATATCATTTATGTTTTATTGTGGAGATTATGTTGGTTATATTACTGTTATTCTTCTATTTCTAGCGTTTTTATTTCTATTTTGCATACTTTTTATATCTGGTATATTACAAGTGGTATGAGAGCACTTTCCTTGGCAGAAATTGTGGGAATTTTTTTTCCAGGGTAGAGACGTATTCCAGCATATTTAAGCCATAGAGATATGTCATTACGCGCATAAACCCATGGTTGAAGGATTCATACACACATGAAATACAAGTGGTTCTTAAGTGCACATCTATTAGCCACCCTTGTAACCCCTGTTGGTACCCCTTCGAGTGGTAGCACATCAGAAAACACCTGTGTATGTATCGGCCCATATTTCCTAAAATCCCTCTTTAGATAAACCGATCGACCGCCTGACTGCTATAGTGCCACCAATAACAACGCTCGGGAAGATACTCTCTAGTACCTGGGTAGTCGGGTAGTATGGCTAAGGGTATGGTCTATCCTCCTTAGTTAGTTCCCTGAGATATTGGGCCAAGTACTACTGTTGGACCCCACACGTATATCAGAGAGCTATAGCACACGAAAAACTCGTCTATAGAACCCTTGAATACCTAACCTTTGGGGGACAGAAACATAAACAAATTAAAATATACAAGATCTATTGTCATGCAACTTTGTTCAGGTTGCCAAGTAAATACACATTTCTTTCTGGTTAAGAATTTGGGGATTTCATCGCTGTAGTATTCTTCAGACCAGAGTATAACTCTGCAGGTGTTAAAAAAAAAAAAAATCTGGAAAGTTTTTCACCATTATTTGAGACCTATTCCATTGGATTCATCTCTTTGCCCTTATCACATTCATCCATATCATTTTTCGGCAAAATTTTTGACCCTACCCGCCCCTTTTTAGTTCACCCATCCTCATGGCCCATACCTGTAGCCAAGACCTAGAAGCTCGCTTCAACACCTTGCAATCTAGTTTCCTCGAGACCCAAAAATAATTGAAAAAACAAAGTGCTATTGTTTCCTCCATCGATTCATCCATCAATACAACCATAAATACAACAATGCAGTCCTCAATGGAGGAAGTCGAACAAGAACTGACCACCCAGCTGGAATATGTCTTTGCATCACTCTACACCAAACTGAATATCCCTACAGATGACCCTTTCTCTGATGCACCTCCAAAGACTAAAGGTGAACATTCGTCCCATTCTCATACCTTTCAGCCCCATCACTTTCAACATGACCTGCGCCTTCAGTGGGTGGATGTGACCAAATTTGATGGCTCGAACCCCACTAGTTGGGTCACCCAAATGGAACATTATTTCTCTTTATACAGCATTACAAATGACTTGGCCAAACTCCAGTATGGTGTTCTCCATCTAGATCAAGAACATTGGCAATGGTGGCAATGGAGAAAAATTTCTCGTCAAGGGTATATTGCTTGGACCCAATTTGTGACTGAGCTTTATGAACGCTTTGACACTGACACCAACCATTTGAGCCATTTGACAAAGTTGAAACAATCAGGAACAGTAGAAGACTTCATAGCTTCCTTTGAGTGTTTGGCTTTTTGAACAGAGGGCATCATTGATGCTCTCTTTTGAGAGTGTTTTATCAGTGGCCTCAAGGAGGAGATTCGGGCCCATGTTCTCATGGCTTGACCTTCGAGTTGGGTGGAGGATATTAAAAAATATAAAGAAGCAAAATAGGTTGTATCCTCTCAAAACCGTAAACCCTCCTTTATCCCTCGCCCTAAACCCGTAAATCCCACTACTCCCTCCGCCCCATTAAAGATCCAAAAATTGACCAGGGCTGAAATGGTTGAATGCCAACTCAAAGGCCTTTGTTATAATTGTGATGACAAATATTTAATGGGCCACAAGTGTAAGGAACAAAAGAATTTTATGGACATCTCTGAGGATATTTCGAAAGAGGATGTTGAAACTCCCCTTGTGCCTGAGTCACCTGAAATCACTGACATAACCCCTCCCTCAAACCCTCCCGAAGTGGAACCGATCATTCCCTCAATGCTCTCAATGCCTTCTCTGCCCCCTAAACCCTCAAGTTAATCGGTTACATCAAGCATCGGAAGGTCATCATTCTGGTTGATAGTGGAAGAATCCATAATTTTATTCATCGCTGCATTGCCCAAGAAACTCATTGCTACATCCATGCCATCGACAATTTCCAAATCATGATTGCCAATGGTGGTTCCATGAAATGTGTAGGCCACTGTGAAAATGTGTGTCTCCAAATCGGTGACTACCACCTACAATCCCATATGTTTGCTATCAACATGGGTGGTTGTGACATTGTGTTGGGTGTAGACTGGCTAAGGAATTTGGGTCCCATTCTCATAGATTTTAAGGCATTAACCATACAATTCGACCAAGAAGGTCACCAATATAAATTCCAAGGCATCAAGGTTGGTTCAACTGAGGTCATTAGTTCCCATCGCATGGAAAAGATGCTCAAAAAAGGTCATTCTAGTGTCATTTCCCAACTCCATGCCATACAAGCAACAGAGACACCCCTGATGTCGAAAGACCTCCAAGCCCTCCTTTATAAACACCAAATGGTATTTTCCACTCCCCAAGGACTCCCTCCTTCCCGTGGTGTTCATGATCATTCCATTCCCCTTGTACCCGAAATCCTTCCTCCCAATATCCATCTGTATCGACTCCCCTTTTCACAAAAAAATGAAATTGAGAAAATGGTCCAGGAACTCCTTACTATAGGCATTATCCACCCTAGTACGAGCCCTTACTCTTATCCTGTAGTCATGGTCATGAAGAAATAAGGTTCTTGGAGAATGTGTCCTGACTTCCGTGCCCTCAACAAACTGACCATTAAAGACAAATTTCCCATTCCCATCATTGATGACCTCCTGGATGAATTGAGTGGTGCCCAATTCTTTACTAAACTTGATCTTCGCTAGGGCTATCACCAAATTCATATGAAGGAGGCAGACATTCCCAAGACAGCCTTTCAAACTCATGAGGGCCACTATGAGTTTTTGGTCATGCCCTTTGGCTTGTGTAATGCCCCCTCCACCTTCCAAAGCCTCATGAATCATGTCTTCCATCCTTTTCTCCATTATTTTGTATTAATTTTCTTTGATGATATCCTAATCTATAGCAAAACATGGACAGACCATCTTACTCATGTGGATCGAGTTCTCCATCTACTCTATCAGTACAAACTTTTCCTGAAATAGTCTAAATGTGCTTTTGGTGCCTCAAAAGTAGAATACTTGGGTCATCTGGTTGGCAAGGATGGCGTCAGGGTGGATCTGAAAAAGATTGAAGCTATGTAAGACTGGCCACACCCAAAGACTCTCAAAACCTTGCATGGATTTCTAGGCTTAACAGGTTATTATCGCAAGTTTGTTAAGAATTATGGCAAGATTGCAGCACCTCTCACGACTCTCCTAAAAAATAACTCTTTCACTTGGACTCCAGCCACTACTCAAGCTTTTCAAACCTTGAAGATGGCCATGTGCACCACTCTAGTTCTGGCCCTTCCTAATTTCAAAAAGACCTTTGTGTTGGAATGTGATGCCTCAAGGAAAGGAATCAGTGTTTTCCTTATGCAAGAGGGTCGACCTTTGGCTTTCACCAGTAGGAAACTATCTGAAAGGAATCTGGGCAAACCCATCTATGAAAAGGAAATGTTGTCTATTATGCATGTCATTGATATGTGGTGCCCTTATCTCTTGGGGCAACGTTTCCAAATTAAGACAGACCATCAAAGCCTCAAGTACTTTCTGGAACAACGCATTTCCTCCCTAGAGCAACAAAAATGGGTGACTAAGCTCTTTGGATATGATTATGAGATCATTTACCAGAAGGGAAAAGACAATGTGGTGGCGGATGCACTGTCCCGAAAATATGAATAAGAAGGATCCCTTTTTTCTCTTTCCTTCATTGTACCAGATTGACTCCAAGGTGTGCGCCAGGAATGGCTACAAGATCCCAAAAGTTTGCATCTAATCCAGCAATTACAGACCAATGCTCCAGCTCCCCCAGAGTACTCTTAGCTCCAGGATGAGCTTCGATACAAAGGCCATTTATATTTAAGTAAAAAATCAAAGCTTAAATCCATGGTACTTTCTGAGTTGCATGCTACACCCACAACAGGGCACTTCGGGTTCACCAAAACCTATGACAGGGTCAAACGTTCTTTCTTCTGGGATGGTATGAAACAGGACATCCGTAATATTGTCGTTGAATGTGATGTGTGTCAACAAAACAAGGGAGAAATAGTCAAATCTCCAGGCAATTTTTGGCAAGAAATGTTTAAGCTACAGGGCACCCAATTTCATCTAAGCACAACATATCATTTCCAGACTGATGGTCAAACAGAAGTTGTCAACAAGTGTTTGGAAACATATCTAAGGTGTTTTGACTCTGAAAAGAAAAATCAGTGGGCTCAATGGTTACCCCTAGATGAATGGTTTTACAACACTTCCTACCATACAACTACACACATGACTCCTTTTGAAGCTGTATATGGACAGAAGCCCCCTTCAGTTCTCTCATACTTACTGGGTACCTCGAAGGTCCAGGTGGTTGACCAAACTCTTACAGTTTGAGAGGATATTCTTCGTACCCTTAAAGAGAACTTGGTCATGGCATAGAATCGCATGAAGCAACAAGCAGATCAAGGTCGCTCTAAACGTCAATTTGCAGAAGGGGATCAGGTGTTTCTGTGACTATAACCATACAAGCAAACTTCCATCAAGGCCGAGTAATGTCAGAAGCTAGCGCCAAAATTTTATGGTCCTTATACAGTTCTCAAGTGTGTGGGACAAGTTTCCTATCAGTTAGCTCTGCCCAGTCAGTCAAAGCTACATCCTATTTTTCATGTTTCATGCTTAAATAAGGTGATTGGAACTAGGTTCCAAATTCAAACCAACCTTCCCAAGTTAGCTGAAGAAAGATCCATTTGGCTACAGCCAGAAGCAATTTTGGACCATCGTGAGCGTCACCTACATCAGCGAACCATCACGAAAGTGATAGTCCAGTGGAAAGATACAACTCCAACAGATGCCACTTGGGAACTAGATACCATTCTATAGCAGTTTCCACATCTCAAGCCTTGAAGACAAGGTTGTTTTTAAGGGGGCGGACATGTTAGGGTCTTAACCCGCACATAGGTAGATCAATATATTTGGATGTAATAAAGGTCAATATTAATAAGGCCTTTCAATAAAATAGAATAAGGCAGATGTAAGAAGACCTAATAAAAGATTCCGCTTCTAGAAGGATCTTCCTCTAGATGCTTCTCTTGATAGACATATTTAGTATATATAAGGGTCAAGGGTATGGAAACCCTATCTTGGAGATTATTGTAACAGAGCGCTGCTCGACTGGAGGTTTCCCCCTCGAAGAGGCCCGTGAACATTTCTTTCTGAATCAAAGTGTTATTTTTGTTGTTGTTCTTATATCATTTCTATGTTATTGTGGAGATTATGTTGGTTATATTACTGTTATTCTTCCATTTATAGCATTTTATTTTTGTTCTGCATACTTTTTATATACGGTATATTATAGAGGAAATAGGTCAAATTCCTCCCTTTATACCTTTCCTAATCTAATTCACCATTGACCTCACTTAATCTAGGCACTTTTCCTCCTAAAGTGATTAATTAATTAATTAAGTCCCCCTTTCACACCTTTTCATTCTAATTCTTCGTTAACTTAGGATTAAGTGACTTTTCCTAAGTATTTTGGCTTAATTCACCGTTTAGCCATTAATTCCTCCTTATTTCTTCATATTGTTCCATGTTTGTGCCTAACTATAGTCTACGGGAACATATAGACTACTAAGTTACTCCTTGTTGCCCTACTCTTGGGAACAGGACATCACAGTCCTCCCTTCCTGAGATTGCTTGTCCTCAAGCAACATCAATCCTAGGTGCTATAAGTTATTCGATCCCTCCCATGTGGCATCCTCCACTAGAAGACCCCTCCATATAACCAAGAAATCCTTGATGATCCTGCTCCTCAATCTGCGCTCTCTCTTCTCTAGTACCTCATCTGGCACTAACTCCAACTGACCCTCCTCATCCAAGGGTGGAAACTCCTCTGAAATGATAACCTGTTGTCCCATAGCCTTTTTAAGGCAAGAGACGTGAAAGATGTTATGAATCCTTCTACCTTCCAGTAGCTCTAGCTCGTATGCCACTTTGCCTATCCTCCTGATGACTCTGTATGGCCCATAAAACTTTGGATTCATCTTCTCTGCTCTACTCCTCTTCAAGGAGGATTTTCGGTATGGTTGTAATCATAGAAAAACCAAATCCCCTACCTCAAAACTGCACTCAACTCTGTGTCAGTCTACATATATCTTCTATTGATTCTGAGCTGACTGCAAGTTCTCCCTTACTGATTGAAGAATCCTCTAACTCTCCTCCACCCAATCCTTGGCCCCCGAGACCCTGTTTTCCCTAAACATAGTCTCTATAAAAGAGGGTGCATCCTATCCATACAATGCCCTAAACGGTGAAATCCGGATAGACATATGGTAAGTTGTGTTTTAACAATACTCACCCATATGTAACCATCTTACCAAAGTGTGTTTTTCCCCCCCACATAGTTCCTTAGATACCCTTCCACCCATTTGTTGATGATCTTTGTCTACCCATCTATCTATGGGTGGTAGCTAGTACTCGTGGCTAGCTCTGTGCTTGTCAATCTAAAAATCTCCTGCCAAAATGCATTGATGAAGTGCCCATCCCTATCATTGACTATCTTCCTAGGTAATCCGTTCAACCGGAATACCTCCCTGAAAAACAACTCTGCTACTTTTATGGCCTTGTAGTCTGTGGGTATGGTGAAGAAATGTGCAAATTTGGTCAGTCTAATGACCACCACAAATATATCGTCCTTGCCCTGCACTCTAGGGAGGCCTGTAATGAAATCCATGGAAATGCTCTCCCATTTCTTCTCTGGAATGGGTAGAGGTTGTAGTAGCCCTACGAGGCATGTCTTCTCAGACTTGTTCTGCTGAAAAGTCGTGCACTCTCATATGTGTTTCATCACATCATCCTTGAGACCCTTCCATGAGAATCTCTCCCTGATCTGCCTATATGTTTTGAAGTACCCCCAATGCCCTGTTATAGGCAAATCATGACATACCTTCAAAATTTTCCCCTTCAGGGTGGATTATAGAACCAAGTAGATCTGGTCCTTGTAGAAAATGATGTCATCAAGAACCTAGTATCTATCATCAATAAATTTTCCATCCATCACCTCACAAGAATTTTTTTTTTTGGAGTATTCCACCAGCAAATGAGCTTTCCAATCTATACAAATGTCCATCATTGAACATACTGTTGGCCTCCTGGACAAGGCATCTACCACAATATTCCTTTTTCCCTTGACATACTCAATGTCAAAGTCAAAGGCTTGGATATTTGAGACCCACTCCTACTACCTCTCACTAAGGTCTTTCTGATCAAGGAAATACTTGAGACTATTATGATCAGTCTTCACTACAAACCTTCTGCCAACCAGATACTGCCTTAATTTGGTTAAGGAATGCATGATAGCTAGCATAACCTTTTCATAAATAGGATAGAGTCTCTCCAACTCGTTGATATTTCTGCTCTCAAATACAATGGGGTGGCCCCCCTGCATCAAGACTACTCTAATCCCCACCCCTGATGTATCACACTCTAAGACAAATGGCTGTGAAAAGTCTGGAAGGGATAGAACAGGGCATGTTCTCATAACCTCCTTCATTTTATTGAATGTCTATTGTGACTCCTCTTTCCAATGAAAATCACCTTTCTTGGTCAAGTCTTTGAGTGGTGCTCCCAACTGTGAAAAACCCTTGATGAATCACCTGTAGTAACTGCATAACCCAAAGAATCCTTTTAGCTTTGTGAGATTCTTGGGCATTGGCCAATCCATAATGTCCCTGATCTTTTCCCGGTGAACTTGTACTCCCTACCCACTAATGATATGCCCCAAGTACAGTAGTTCCCTCATGCCAAATTCACATTTGGATTCCTTGGCATATAAAGACTATGCCTGCATAATATCCAAGATCTTCTCCAAATGTGATAAATGTTCATCCCATGTCTTACTGTAGATCAATATATCATTGAAGAATACCAAAAGGTACTTCCTCAACTATCCTCTAAATATATGGTTCATGCAAGACTAGAACGTGGTTGGTGCATTGGTTAGTCCAAACAGCATGACCAAGAACTCAAAGTGTCCGAAATGGTATCAGAATGTTGTCTTCTCAATGTCTTGCTCCCTGATATTGATCTTATGGTATCCTCAGTGTAGATCAATCTTAGTGAAGAAGACGGCCCTATGTAACTCATCTATCAACTCATCTATGTGTGGAATGGGGTAACGATTCTTGACCGTTTTCTTGTTGAGTTCTTTGCAATCGATGCAAATATGTAACGTGCCATCCTTCCTCAGTACCAGGATGAATGAAGATGCAAAAGGACTCATGTTGGGCTTGATGTGCCCCATAACAAGAAATTGTTTGATTGCTTTCCCAATTTCATCCTTAAATTTCTTGGGGTGCCTATAGGGTGTTGTAATCACTGGTGTATCCCCTGCCTCTAACTTAATCATGTGCTCAAAACACTTGTCTGGTGGTCTCCCTGGTGGTATCAGCCCAAATACTGGCTCATAACGTCCCAGAAGATCTTCGATCTATGGATGGTACTACTCCCTACCCTCTAAGTCCTTTCACGTGGTGATCAAACATTCTGTTGTGTAAGACACATCACTGTGATGAAAGATCTGCTCCATCCTCTTTGTCGATACTGCTCGAGGTGCCCCTGTAGACATGCCTCTCAACACAACTCTCGATCCACTGGCATCTTTGGAGCTCACGGTCAACGTCTGATAGTTGAACCCAATCTCCCCCAATGAATATAACCACTATACCCCTAACATGGCATCAATATCTGATAGGTCGACTACATAAAATGTGTCAGTCAGGGTGTAGTTTCCTAGTTTGACCTCTAGATCAGGGATCATGTCCAAGCATGTCATCGTGTATCCATCAGCCACTACCACATGGAATCCCTCAAACTCCTCTATGAGTAACCCTCTCCTGGCTACAAAGGATGCATCTATGAAGTTGTGGGTGGCCCCACCATAAACTAAAGTTGTCATGCATTGCCCTTATACAAGGCCCTTGAGCCTGAGAGTTTTGTACCTGGGTACTCCTAAAAGGGTGGCTATGGTTCCCCCTTTCACCTCTCTACGAGGTTTTTCCTCCTCCTAGGGTTGTTCCCTTGTCAGTATCTGAGGTTTCTTCAGCTGCTGCTCTGGCTCATGAGTGGTCTTAGTCTATGAATCACTATTTGTCGATGCCTGAATATCCTCATCCTCCTCCTCACTACCTGATTCCACTTCAATATAGTGGATTTGTCCCTTCCCCATCCATCTATGCCTGGGGACCCAAGGGTCTCTATAGGAGAAGCAAAGCTTCTTCCTCATCAACTCTTGTCATGTATCATCATCCAACTTGGGCTTGCCCTTCCATTCCCTTAGAAGATTCTTCTGATCCTTGTCTCTCTGTAGTACAAAGGGTTTGGTGAAGGGTTTAGTTTTTGGCACTGAATTCGCCAAATCTCTAGTGCATCAAATGGCATCCTTCAAGGTATGAGGCCGGTAGGCCTTCACCCATCCTCTCAAGGGTTTTGTGAGCCCTTCTATGAATAGCATGACCAATCGAGGCTCAGATATGTCTTTCACTGCCACGGCTACCCTCTGAAACTCTAAGATGAATGCCTTTGTTGTGTTAGTTTGTCTCAATTAGGCTAGATCTCTAAAATGGATCTCTGGATCCCTCCTATCAAATCTATCCATGAGTCTCTCTATTAACTCTTTGTAGGAGGTCATGCGATTGTGACCCAATGTCACCAATCCATGATACCACCACTCATGTGCCTCACCCTCCAAGTGTAGGGTGGTGAAATTGATGGCCTCTGACTCGGTCATCTGGTTGAGCTTGTAGTAGGTGTCTAGTTTCTATACCCAATCTCTGGTGATGCATTTGGACGATCTATCAAAAGAAGGTATGGTGAGTTTACCAACTTTTTGGATGAAGTCAATGTTATGCCCCTATTGTTCCTGCCTTCCCCTCTGTGGCTCTCTAGGATGGTTCCTGAGTCTGAGTCCACAATACTTGACTAAGGTTATATCCTTATGAAAGTCACAGCCCAAGACTACATACTCTCTCTGATACTCTGCAATGTCCTCTGCATGAGTGGGCGGTCTCTGTGCTATCGATATATGTGCTGCTACTAGGGATGCCCTCTGGAAATTAGGAAACAATGGACGTGGAATCCTACTCATAGAGGTATATGTGAGAGTGGGTGACTGGGGTCTACTACCTGCCCCTGAGTTCCCATGTGCTGCATGTGGGGCTTGTGTGCTCGGGATGTCTACCATAGCCATTCTATCCACTACTTGAGCCAAATACTGAGACATGGTCCACTAACTAGCTAGCATATCACTAATAACTTGCATGAAGGATACATCTAGATCCATAGAGGACTTATTACTACCCTCTGGTCGCTCATATCGGTCACCTAGCCTCCTCTCTGCTTCATGCTCAGCCTCACACTTTACTCTTCTCTCTATTTATTTGTGTGCCTCTTCCTCTTCATCTGAATTGGGAGGGAAGGGAATGCTATTGGATAAATCGGTAGGTGTAGACACTAACTGATCTCCCTAGATCCACCTAGATATAGAACAAAAAAGGAAAATACATGACTCTTTCTCTAAGTTGCAGTCATTGAATCTACTACCGAGAAGGAATGAGTGACATACCTTTATATCTCTTCCTTAGGTCTCTGTTGTTCCTACTTTTCTCCGGTTCTTTTGTGAAATCAGCTCCAAGACAACACAAACCAACCAAAGTGAAGATAACAAAGTATATTCAATGTCAACCTATGCATATGATCAAGGAGTTATGCAATAAAATAAGAGTGATTTTATGGGAAAGGGACATGCCACTATATTATATTAAATGAAAGTAGAAGATACAACGAGATCGTCTTGATGTCTCAAGCTTCCTTTCAGTGATCCTTGGTTCTAACACACACACTTGCTCTACACTTGCATGAAGAAGATCCAGTACAACTTGATAGACAAATAGAGTCTTCAAGCTTCAATCCAAGCAGAGTTCTTCACAATTATTTCATCAATTCTCCATTGAATCTTGCTTAACCTCTTCCTTGAGAAACCTTTCATTATATAGGATAAGGAGAGATGGTTAAAGGGATGAGGATGATCCCACTAAATCTGAGAAGTCATTAGGATGCCAACCATGTGAATGCCACCTCATTTTCTAGAAGATTCCCTTCTAGAACCTTCGTAACCTCTTCTCTTTTCCAAGATTTGAAATAGGTTCACACCCTCCCTATAGAGCAGACTGTGAACAGTTCACACTCCAAGTATAGTGTTACCTGCGAGAATGAAGGATTTTTTCACCCTATAACATAGGAAGCCTGTGAACTCATCTTAAAAATATGATTTTTAAACGAAGACAACAATAACTTTTCTCAGGAAAAAGATCTTCATGAGAGCCTGGACACATAACTTGTAGAGACATCACTAGAGTGAAGAAAATAATGTGTAACAGAATGCCCCCCAAAGTGTGAGGTTGGAACTCATGACAACTGAAATACTTTGTAAAATGCGTGTGTGTGTCAGAAACAAGGAGTGCACCTAATCAGAAACCTGTAAACAACCAAGCATCTGCAGAATATAATACCAGTTCTGAGGTAGGTATTCCCATGCTTAGACCACAAATGAATGAAATCATAAACATAGGCCATGGCTACCAATCATACACCGTGGATCCATGTTGCCAAAATGCTACATAGCCACAAGGAATACACTATGGATCTATGTTAGAAGACTCAAATTAATACATAGCCACACGACATACAAAGTGGATCTATGTGTCGATACAAATCATACATACTCCATCGTAGCCTCGATCAAAAAGATGAGAGCCAAGGTCTTCAATCCCGTCACCTGAAAGTATGAATCTAACCATGTGATTACATGTGTTGAAGTCGAACATGGTACAAGCCACTCAATTACCAGTCATTAAAGAAAACCGTTGACAAGTGCAAGGGAAATCATCATTGATGTCAATGAATCCCAAGGTACCAAAGTACAATGTGAATGAAAGTGAATGAATGAGATGAAGTCGAACACTCGGTGGAATCTCTCAATTAGGGATCAATGATGTGAAACCCCTGTCGAAAGCGAAGAGACCTGCCATTAAGGCATGCAGGTTCCAAGGTACTAAATGATTTCTAAGTCTTATTCCGGGATAATGAGTTGAATTCCATGGAAAAAGACTCGTCAGAGGAGGGCCTTGATGTATCCCCCATCAATGACATGAAATAAGTAACATATTTTGAGGGTGAATCAAAGTATGAATATGATTTGAAACAGACACCAGGAAGGCCGAAATAATAAGAATGGACAACTGCAGATGGTCGACTCAATGGAGGGCTCATTTGAACTTCTCTTGAACATATGAACGACACAATAAAGGACTTGGCAGCACTAACTCAAAGACGACCCAAGATATGACCTTGTAACAAGTCGGATGAGAGACAAATGGATTTCCCAACCTAGATTCAAATGACGAATAAGGGGTGTCCTGTTCAAGAGTGATGCTTACTGCCATTAATATGAATACGAAAACACATCCCTTTCCCAAAATTTCCCCCACCATTTCTGGTGAGTACCTCTTTATTTTTACACAAGCTTGAGGAGGATAACATATGCTTGTCGATTTAAGCTCATCCTTCGGATGAGTCCTTCGAAGTACATTTAACGAACCCTAGGAAGGAGTGGTTCGGTCCCATATGGGCCTTTCGATGTTTGTTTTACGAGTCCAAACAAAGAAAACTCGGGGGTTTTCATGTTTATAGAGTCTAAAAAACACTTAAAGAGAACTCTCTCAGTTCATTTTTCGTAAAATAGTTTGATAGGACCGAAAAAGTGATAAAATATCACCTATTGAATGTTTTATTCAAATACTTTTACGAGCATGAACATAACAAGTTTTCTTGGCAATCTTTTCATGTTTAGAGAGTCTGAAAAGAGCTTAAAGGGAACTCCAGTGGGTTCCTTTTTCGTATAACCTTTACGAGTCCAAAAAAGTGATAAAAGTATACTCGGTTACATTCTCATTGATTTATGAGCACGAGAAAGAACAAAGACTAAGTTCGGTAACTTATTCTCATGTATTTATGAGCATGAAAAAGAACAAAGACTAAGCTCGGGATTGTTTTCATTTTTACGCAAGCTTTAAAACAAAACAAAACTATGCTTGAGACATGTGGTTTCATTTTTACACAAGCTTGAACCATAGAAAACTATGCTTGGACTTCCCAACGCAAAACACAGGGATGGTTGGTACTTAGCCCCCAGTTTAAGAAGCTAGTGGCTCAACTTCAGCATGAAGTCCAGAGGCTAAGGAAAATAACCCCCAAGATTCATTTCATCCAACTGCAAAGGAGAATGAAATGAAGCTTTAAATACTAGACGAAGGACTTAACTCAAATAGAGAGGAGGAAAACTATTTCATTTTTTAATGAGATTCACACAGAAACAAGAACTATGCTCTAAGACATTTGTTTCATTTTTAAATGAGGTTGCCTCAGAGACACAAAAACTATCCTCGAAAATGGTTTCATTTTTTTAACAATCTTGAAATTAGAAAACCATGCCCAAAGACCTTTGTTTCATTTTTTAATGAGGTTGCCTTAGAGATGCAAAAACTATCCTCGGAAGTGGTTTCATTTTTTAACGATCTTGAAATTAGAAAACCATGCTCAAGTCTGGTTTCATTTTTTAATGAGATTGAAATCAGAAAATCATGCTCATAACCTTTGTTTCATTTTTTAACGAGGTTTCCACAGAGACGCAAAAAATATCCTCGGAGTCTCTCTTCTTGATCATGGATTCCAAGAGGACAATGCTTTGGAATGCCACCATTTCAAGGGACAAAACTTGGTCATGGATTCTAAGAGGTCTTCACTAGAAGGAAGAAACACACTCTGGAAGGACACCATGTCGAGGGTCGCGATAGGAGTAAAGAGATCAGACTCTAACAACCCTATCGAAGAGATCTCCATGTCAACTACTAGATCTAAGTCATCAGAAGTTGAATCCATGGGCAACAATGCCACATAATTGACCTATGGTAGGAGTGATACCATCTGCATATAATAACCATTTAGGGAGGCAATCCAGTCAGGGTCAATGAATGAAAGTTGATCAACAATCACAACTCGTCCATCATGGGGGAAAGATATCACATGAAAAAGCGTAGACACAATAGCTTTCATGGCATAGACATAATCTCTCCCAAGGAGTAAAGCAAAATACAAGGGGTCTTGGACTACCATGACGTCAATAAAGACATTTTTCCCTCCCAAAGTTACAGGAAACCGAGGAAGGGTCCCTAAAGGTTGACTAGTTCTTCTGTTAAAAGATAATAGATTCTGTGTAATCGGCACAAGCTGAGGAAAACCCAAAGCTTGCCAAGCAAAAGAGGACAAAATACTAATGGACACACCTTCATTTATCAGTGTCTGAGGAACATATCGACCACAAACCTATACTGTAATCTAGAAAGGAATGTGTGAGTGAAGACGAGGTCCAGTTATCACACCCTAATCAAAACGTATGGCCTCATTACTTGGAGGGGGTTCCACGGGAGAAGGAGGAATACCCACTAGCATGGTAGATTTTGTATCAATGAGAAAAACATGGGCAGTATTAGGTTTACTCTCTAACGGGAGAGTAGGATCGACCGATGATGATATTGGATCGACCATTTGGGTTGCATTCTCCAAGGGGAGAATGGGGTCTATAGGTGGAAACAGATCGACCACTAGGGTGACACTCTCTAACGGGAGAGTGGGATCGACCAAGGATGGGATCAGATCTATCACTTTAGTTTCACTCTTTGAGGGGAGAGAGGGATTAACTGAGGATGGTATCAGATCAACCACTTTGTCAACTAGTTCAACTAAGGATCTGACCAGATTAATGACATGATCAACCGAATTGACCGATGAAGGGACCAGAGTGATCATTCCATCAACTATAGGGGGGTTCAGAGAAATCTTATAGTAAGCAACTGGAAGCTGAGACTGTGAAACAGTCATGTCTTCTAGTAATTTCGAGGCTTCGTCTATACGAGAACAAAGGTGAGTGAGATGACTCCCTTTGCATAACATACAGGGGAACTTGACTCTACTTTTCTTCTTCCCAACCATATCATGACTGGATGACGGGGGGTCGTCAGCATGTTTTTCAGAGGATGACGACATGGACTAGAAAGGAGATGTATACCATCTTCTATAACCTTGGAAATACCAGGGAAATCCTTAAGAAGATGGCTACCCTTACAAAGCCTGCAAGGGTACTTGGGATTACGGGTTGTTTGGGTGATCTTGACATCATCAACACTCCCAGCATGATTAATAGTAAGTGGTTGTTTTCCAACATGTTTGACAGTGGTTGGAAGATTTGACCCTTGTTTATCTTTCTTCTCCTTAATCTTCCTTTTCGTCTTCTTCTTATTCATCGGTTTACTAGCTTCAGAACTTTCACTCAATGAAGAAGATGAAATGGAAGGCAACCTTGCAAGCGAAGAAGGTGAAGAAGGTGAATGATCAACATGAGGTTGATTCCTATGGGGGGAAGTGCTTGTGACTAAAGCACTAACTGCATTAGGTATTACCTGAGTGGAAAAAAACCATACTGGTAATCCAATTATGAGACTTGGAAGGCTCAAAGTAGCAATATGAGGAGGACCAATGTTTCCATAAGAAGGAAAAATAAAAGGTTCCCCTGGAGAAGGGGTTCCTTCATTGGTCATTCCGGGAACTGACGCCATTAAATAAATATCCAATCTAGAATCCTCTAGGGAAAACAAATAGCACACGCTAAAAATCTAGTAAGCAAGCAAGCAAACAAAACCTTCTCACAATGAACGCACTAGTTGGTGATGAAATCCAACATCATGGGAATAACGAAAGAAGGGGTTGAGATAGAGTGGGTGGAAAAGTTATGTTGACGACTTTCTTAACGGACTTACACCCTGGTGCAAGCTCCCACACATAATTGTGGGTATATCCTCCAAGGAGCCCGAGCGAGTTTGGCCAACGTCGATTCCAGGTACCGTGAAGACTTGCCCCTCCACAATCACCTTGTGTAAAGACCCTAAAGAGATAGACCACTAAGGTTACCAATCACTATAGTGATTCTTGGGGAAATAGTCGACAGTCAGATCCACATGAAAGGGCAGGGTATCTAGCCCAAAATCAACTTGAAAGGCTTCCACTCATCATTTTTGGTATACCTCTCAAGCGACCCCCATAATACACGTAATCTCTACACCAAGACCAACAAATCAGGGTGAGTAACTCTGCCAGTCTCAATGCAACCTTGTGATTGACCCTTTTGTTAGAAGGGATTCCCAGGACAAAATGTAGTAAGTGGATTTAACTCTCCCTATGACAAGATACTATGTTTTTTTGCAACTTTGGAAAGTTATATTTCACACCTATTCCAAAGCCCTACAACTAATCTAATGTAGGTTTGCTACCAAAAAATATCGAAATTTCTAATCAATTTTTATAAGCGCTTTATTTTTAAGGTTTTTGTTACTCAAGAGGAAACTGGCATGGACAATATGGTGTTTTGACCGACTCGAAAGTTATGCAAAGAGATGACGATGCAATCTTTTCATTTCGATGAAAGCTATGCTATGAGAAGGAGAAAAAATTTATCATTCCCATATGCATAATGTCCCAAAATTTTAAAATTCATCAACATCAATATCTTCAAGAAATGATACAAAGAGACTGTACACCAATACACGATTCATGCCCCCCCATGAATTTAAGACCAAAAAATTCCAGTAATCATGCAATTTCGCTACTTCAAATGTAAGGATGCCCCCAATCTAATATAAAGTAAGAAATTAAATCTTTTTGTTTCAAAAATTTCACTAAAAGAAATAATGAACTTTCTTAAAACAAAGAAACCCAAACTAAAAGTTTTCTTTTAAAGCGAACTATTTAGAAGAAATTTAATCTTTCCCTAAACAATTCTAAAGAAAACACAGGATTTGGAATTGAAAGACACTCAAAGCAAGAGACCAATCCTTCAAAACCAAACAAATAAAGATCTCTAAAAGAAACTCAAAGAATGTCAAGCAGACTGTAAATAGATCAATATAGACTCCAAAAGTTCAATCCAAATGATCAAAGAAAAATTGGGCATCAAAAGATAGGAAAGCCTAATTCCAAACAAAAATTTCAAATGGGTTCACAACCTAGCTATAGGGTGCAGTGAGAAAATCAGTGGAGTTCATAGGCTGGACACAGGTAGGGTGTGAACATGTTGCATTGGATTACACAGTACGGTGTGAAACTAAGGGGTTTTCACAAGCTATAGACCAGTACAGTGAAAGACTACTTGAAATCAAAGAGAATTTGGAAAAGGACAAAAGAGTATAAGTGAAATTTCAGATCCATAGAGTCTGGATGGATCTCCCACATACTCAAAAACCAAAAAACAAGCAATAAAAGCGAGGGAAACTAGACTAACTAGGAAACAATTTGTTCCCCAGTGGAGTTGCCAATTTTGTTATTGGATAAATCGGTTGGTGTGGACACTAACTGATCTCCCTAGATCCACCTAGATCTAGAACAAAGCAGAACAGGATATGACTCTTTCTCTAAGTTGCAGTCATTGAATCTACTACCGAGAAGGAATGAGTGGCATACCTTTATATCACTTCCTTAGGTCTCACTACTACATATTGAAAACTTTGCGACGACCACTTGCGATGAAAGTACTCTTTCGTCGCAACATGCAAGAGAATTTTTTTTTTTTCTAAATCTAACCCATGTTTTTCGCAATTTCAACACCTATAGTTTGACTAAACTGTAATGGTCAATGTTCGTCTCATAAGTGACGCCCTTAGATTGGTCGTCGCATAAGCGACGATAGTTGACCATAATAATTTAGTCAAACTTTATCGTTGAAAATGACCTAAAATAAATAGTTGTATAGTTGTAATATATATATATATATATATATATATATATATATATATATATATATATATAGGTCACTATCATCGCAATTGCGATGATAGTGACCTAAAATTGGCCTATAAATATTTGACTATTTGAAGATGTTGTGACAATCTTGCTATAAAAACGACGGTTCCGAAAGGGTATTTTTGTGCGGAAAAATGTCGTAGAATGTTGTTAGAGGTGGGGAAAAAGGTAAAGTGGGTGAAAAGGGTGATGGTAGATGTTATTGCCCTTGTAAAAAATGTTGCCTCAGACGTCCCATAAGAATTTTAATAGCAACAACTACAAAACATTGTAGGAAATATGGTCACATTGATGGCGGATCAAATGAATATCGTACCATGGTAATTAGCTATATATTTATTATCTTTTTCTATTTTGTCAATTTTATATAAAATTATATATATGTATATATATATATTGTTTGAATGTTTGTTATAGTATACACTAATTTTGCATGATTGTTTGTAATTATAAAGTTAGAGTTTCCCTCTAACTTTCCGCAGAATATTGCACCAAGTATTAGTAGAAATGATGTTGTACAAGCTAAGGA
>ML795553.1:317289-328762 GCA_009831015.1 Picea engelmannii
TCCAGGTTACTAATGTTTCCTCTAGGAGTGATAGACATCCCCGAGAGTCTGAAAATAGATACTATGGGTATTTAAATGATATACTTGAGTGTGACTTTAATTCCTTCAAACTAGTTATGTTTGATGTCAAATGGTATAGGTTATGAATGCATGAACGTGATGAGGAAAGAAATGTTATTCAACATGCCAATGGATTTCCAATGATTAAAACAACGATGTTTGAAAGAGGACATGATTGCTATGTTTTTCCAAGCCAATGTGAACAAGTCTTTTACTCGAATGTTCCAGGTGAATGGGATTGGTCATTTGTTGTTAGATATGATCCAAGAGGAAGGCCAATTAAGTATACTCACTTACAGGAAGAAGATGATATTGAAGATCAAGAAGATGATTCGACACAATATCAAACAGAGACGGAAGATCATGGAGGGTCGACAGACGAAGAAGATCATGATCTAGGTGTAGGAGACAATATTGCAATTCTTGATGACGATGTTGATGAAAATATGCTCGAAAATGACATTGATGACGATGTTGATATCATCAATCCTTTCAACATCGTTTCAAAACCAGATGATGATATAGATGTCGAGTTCGATGAAGAAGAACAAGCTAGAGAATAAGGATGATTACACAGATGTTGAGGTTGGATTAGGTACGTGACCATATAATATTTTAATGTGTATGCATTATTCTCTTAAAATAATTTACTTTTAATGTCATGGGTTAATTACATGTTTTTAAGTTTTATGCGACATTTTTATATCCTAGGTTACATGTTGTTTGATTATTATTTGAAACCTGAAAAAAATTGTCAATATAGTAAAGTACATGGTAGACTAAAAATATCATTTAGAAACACATAATTTCATGTACCTTCATTAATTTTTGTTTTTGTAGTTTCTATGCATGAATCTTAATAAGACGTTGCTTTCGATTATTTTATATTTTATAGATTGGGTTTTGGGGATCAATTGAGAGTGATGTGAGGGGGAGGGGAGGGGCCATGTGAGCTTCCACCTTCACATGGTTGGCCTTTTTCAGTAGAGGATAAATTATTCTTGAAACCAAGAGAATCTCTTTCATTTTTATACCATCATGATCATATAAGATTTCATCAATATTGTTACCTATTTGAATCTTCTTAGAATTGTGATTCATTATATAGTCATTGAAAAAAGACAAAAGACTTATGTATGCACTGAAATTTGTCATAGATAGACTATTGGAATTCCTTAACGATATGGGAGGTTTTTTGGACTCAAATGTGAGTGACACACCCACTTTTTTCCATCATCAATTCATCATGGAAACCATAAACCCTATTTTTCATATGTTCTAGTAGATATGTTAATGATTCCAAGTTTCATATTTGTATTTGACTGAAGGCACAACAAGTGCACTGCAAAGTATCAAACTAATATTTCAAGTTGATAAACCAAATATGAAATGAATCCAAGCATCATTTGATATCATCGCAAGAGAGACGAATGTAAATAATCTTGCGATGAATTTGCTATACTATCGACGAAAAACGTTCATCGATAATTTTATGTCATTAGTATGTAATTTTTTACAAAAATAATGGATATTGGGGACTAAACCATGGTCAAGTAAAGAAGAAAGAGGAACGATGAAGGAGGAACAAAAATTGCACGAGGACTAGACACCGACAACATGGACGTGCGAATGGGGCCAACCTTGAAATTTTTTCAAACAGTTTCTGGAAGCACTAAAATTTATCATGGATAGACTATTAGCATGCCTTAATGATATGGGAGGGCTTATGGACTCAAATTTGAGTGGCACACCCACTTTCTTCCATCATCAATTCATCATGGAAACCATAAACCCTATTTTTCATATGTTCTAATAGATATGTTAATGATTTCAAGTTTCATATTTGTATTTGACTAAAGGTCAAACAAGTGTACTGAAAAGTATCAAATTGAGATCTCAAGTTGATAAACCAAATATGAAACGAATCCAATCATCATTTGATATCGTCGGTGCAAGAGAGACAAATGTAAATAATCTTGCGATGAATTTGCTATACTATAGACGAAAAAAGTTAGTCAATAATTTTATGCCATTAATATGTAATTTTTTACAAAAATAATGGATCTTGGGGACTACACCATGGTCAAGGAAAGAGGAACGAGGAATGATGAAGGAGGAACGAAAATTGCACGAGGACTAGAGACCGACAACATGGACCTACGAATGGGGCCAACGTTGAAATTTTTTCAAACAATTTCTGGAAGCACTGAAATTTGTCATGGATAGAATATTGGCATGCCTTAATGATATGGGAGGGTTTCTGGACTCAAATTTGAGTGACACACCCACTTTTTTCCATCATCAATTTATCATGGAAACCATAAACCCTATTTTTCATAGGTTCTAGTAGATATGTTAATGATTCCAAGTTTCATATTTGTATTTAAATGAAGGTACAAAAAGTGTACTACAAAGTATCAAATTGATATTTCAAGTTGATAAACCAAATATGAAATGAATCCAAGCATCATTTGATATCATTGGCGCAAGAGAGACGAATGTAAATAATCTTGCGACGAATTTGCTATACTATCGACGAAAAATGTTCGTCGATAATTTTATGTCATTAGTATGTAATTGTTTACAAAAATAATGGATCTTGGGGACTACACCATGGTAAAGGAAAGAGGAAAGAGGAACGATGAAGGAGGAACAAAAATTGCACAAGGACTAGACACCGGCAACATGGACCTACGAATGGGGCCAACGTTGAAATTTTTTCAAACAGTTTCTGGAAGCACTGAAATTTTTCATGGATAGACTATTGGTATGACTTAACGATATTGGAGGGTTTCTAGACTCAAATTTGAGTGACACACCCACTTTCTTCCATCATCAATTCATCATGGAAACCATAAACCCTATTTTTCATATGTTCTAGTAGATATGTTAATGATTCCAAGTTTCATATTTGTATTTGACTGAAGGTCCAGCTAGTGTATTGCAAAGTATCATATTGATATTTCAAGTTTATAAACCAAATATGAAATGAATCCAAGCATCATTTGATATCATCGACGCAAGAGAGACGAATGTAAATAATCTTGCGACGAATTTGCTATACTATCGATGAAAAATGTTTGTCGATAATTTTATGCGATTAGTATGTAATTTTTTACAAAAATAATGGATCTTGGGGACTACACCATGTTCGAGGAAAGAGGAATGAGGAACGATGAAGGAGGAACAAAAATTGCACCAGGAGTAGACACCGGCAACATGGACCTGTGAATGGGGCCAACGTTGAAATTTTCTCAAACAGTTTATGGAAGCACTAAAATTTGTCATGGATAGAATATCGTCATGCCTTATCGATATTGGAGGGTTTCTGGACTCAAATTTGAGTGACACACCCACTTTCTTCCATCATCAATTCATCATGGAAACTATAAACCCTATTTTTCATATGTTCTAGTAGATATGTTAATGATTCCAAGTTTCATATTTGTATTTGACTGAAGGTCCAGCAAGTGTACTGCAAAGTATCAAATTGAGATTTCAATTTGATAAACCAAATATGAAATGAATCCAAGCATCATTTAATATTGTCGGCACAAGAGAGACAAATGTAAATAATCTTGCGACGAATTTTCTATACTATCGACGAAAAAAGTTCGTCGATAATTTTATGCCATTAGTATGTATTTTTTTACAAAAATAATGGATCTTGGGGAATACACCATGGTCAAGTAAAGAGGAATGAGTAACGACGAAGGAGGAATGAAAATTGCACGAGGACTAGACACCGACAACATGGACCTGCGAATGGGGTCAACGTTGAAATTTTTTCAAACAGTTTCTGGAAGCACTTAAATTTTTCATGGATAGACTATTGGCATGCCTTAACGATATGGGAGGGTTTTTGGACTCAAATTTGAGTAACACACCCACTTTCTTCCATCATCAATTCATCATGGAAACCATAAACCCTATTTTTCATATGTTCTAGTAGATATGTTAATGATTCCAAGTTTCATATTTGTATTTGACTGAAGGCCCAACAAGTGCACTGCAAAGTATCAAACTAAGATTTCAAGTTGATAAACAAAATATGAAATGAATCCAAGCATCATTTGATAAACAAGTGTACTACAAAGTATCAAATTGATATTTCAAGTTGATAAACAAAATATGAAATGAATCCAAGTATCATTTGATATCGTCGGCACAAGAGAGATGAATGTAAATAATCTTGCGACGAATTTGCTATACTATCGACGAAAATAGTTCGTCGATAATTGTATGCCATTGGTATGTAATTTTTTACAAAAATAATGGATCTTGGGCACTACATCATGGTCAAGAAAATAGGAACGAGTAACGATGAAGGAGGAACGAAAATTGCACGAGGACTAAACACCGGTAACATGGACCTGTGAATGGGTCCCACTTTGAAATTTTTTCAAACAGTTTCTGGAAGCACTGAAATTTGTCATGGATAGACTAGTGACATGCCTTAACAATATGGGAGGGTTTATGGACTCAAATTTGAGTGACACACCCACTTTTTTCCATCATCAATTCATCATGGAAACCATAAACCATATTTTTCATATGTTCTAGTAGATATGTTAATGATTCCAAGTTTCATATTTGAATTTGTCTGAAGGTCTAGCTAGTGTACTGCAAAGTATCAAATTGATATTTCAAGTTGATAAACCAAATATGAAATGAATCCAAGCATCATTTGATATCGTCGGCGCAAGAGAGATGAATGTAAATAATCTTGTGAAGAATTTTCTATACTATCGACGAAAAAAGTTCATCGATAATTTTATGCCATTAGTATGTAATTTTTTACAAAATTAATGGATCTTGGGGACTACACCATGGTCAAGGAAATAGGAATGAGGAACTATGAAGGAGGAATGAAAATTGCACAGGGAGTAGACACCGACAACATGGACTTGTGAATGGGGCCAAGGCTGAAATTTTTTCAACCAGCTTCTGGAAGCACTGAAATTTGTCATGGATAGATATTGGCATGCCTTAATGATATGGGAGAGTTTCTGGACTCAAATTTGAGTGACACACCCACTTTCTTCCATCATCAATTAATCATGGAAACCATGAACCCTATTTTTCATATGTTCTAGTAGATATGTTAATGATTCCAAGTTTCATATTTGTATTTGACTGAAGGTCCAGCAAGTGTACTACAAAGTGTCAAATTGAGATTTCAAGTTGATAAACCAAATATGAAATGAATCCAAGCATCATTTGATATCGTTGGCGCAAGAAAGACGAATGTAAATAATCTTGCGACGAATTTGCTATACTATCGACGAAAAAAGTTCTTCGATAATTTTATGCCATTAGTATGTAATTTTTTACAAAAAATATGGATCTTGGGGACTACACCATGGTCAAGGAAAGAGGAATGAGGAACGATGAAGGAGGAACGAAAATTTCATGAGGACTAGACACCGGCAACATGGACCTGTGAATGGGGCCAACGTTGAAATTTTTTCAAACAGTTTCTGGAAGCATTGAAATTTGTCATGGATAGAGTATTGACATGCCTTAACAATATGGGAGTGTTTCTGGACTCAAATTTGAGTGACACACCCACTTTATTATATCATCAATTCATCATGGAAACCATAAACCTTGTTTTTCATATGTTCTAGTAGATATGTTAATGATTCCAAGTTTCATATTTGTATTTGATTGGAGGTCCAGCTAGTGTACTGCAAAGTATCAAATTGATATTTCAATTTGATAAACCAAATATGAAATGAATCCAAGCATCATTTGATATTGTCAGCGCAAGAGAGATGAATGTAAATAATCTTGTGACGAATTTGCTATACTATCGACGAAAAAAGTTCGTCGATAATTTTATGCCATTAGTATGTATTTTTTAACAAAAATAATGGATCTTGGGGACTATACCATGGTCAAGGAAAGAGGAACGAGGAATGATGAAGGAGGAATGAAAATTGCATTAGGACTAGACACCGACAACATGGACTTGCAAATGGGGCCAACGTTGAAATTTTTTCAAACAGTTTCTGGAAGCACTGAAATTTGTCATGGATAGACTATTTACATGCCTTAACGATAGAGTTTATGGACTCAAATTTGAGTGACACACCCACTTTCTTCCATCATCAATTCATCATGGAAACCATAAACCCTATTTTTCATATGTTCTAGTAGATATGTTAATGATTCCAAGTTTCATATTTGTATTTGACTGAAGGTCCAGCTAGTGTACTGCAAAGTATCAAATTGAGATTTCAAGTTGATAAACCAAATATGAAATGAATCCAAGCATCATTTGATATCGTCGGCACAAGAGAGACAAATGTAAATAATCTTGCGATGAATTTGCTATACTATCGACGAAAAAAGTTCGTCGATAATTTCACTGCTCACTGTGTGGGGTCAGTGCATGCCATTTGTAGTGGGTGAATTGGAAGTTCCATGACAGTTCAATAGAGTTCCAACAAATATTCTACAAATGGAAACAATGACATTTGACAATGAGATGCCCATTATGAACGTTGTTGCAAACATGGACGATCTCAAAGATTATGTGGTCGGGACATCAGACATCCTTGAGTCTTGAAACCCTCCCATACTTTCAAGGCATGTGTCTAGTCTAACCATGTCGAATTTCGACGCATACATGCACAGTTTGAAGAAACTTCAACATTGGCCTCATTCACTGCTCACTATGAGGGGTCGATGCAAGATGACATTTGTGATGGGTTTATTGGATGTGCCATGACATTCCAAGAGAGTTCTGAAAAAGATTCTATGGATGGCAATGAATAATGATGACAATGAGACATCGATTATGTTAGTATCCTATAATGATAGGAGACCTGATGATTTAGATATGATTGGTGGGTATCATGATGAAGTTCCTGGCTTGCTGGCCTTCTTGCCTCTTGAAATAAATTTTCCCAAGTTATGGTCATTAGGTAATAATATGGATCACTAGATGAAAGATTTTTTGAGTTAAATGTATTTAAGATGAGCTTTAGACTTACCTTTTCAAAAAGTGATGAGTCTATACATTTATTATAAAAACTCTAAAATTTCACTTTCGACAGCTAAGGGTGATTTTTTCAAAGTATTTTAAGTTGTCAAAAGTTGTCGCTTTCGGTAGATAAAATAGTATGTACAAGGAATTTTAAGTTGTCGAAATCATAGATCTGGTTAACGGTCAGACTATCCCATCAGACTCTCAAACCACCATCAGTACACAACATCATCATCTCAAGTGTTGTCGAAATTAACTGAAATCAGATCATAATACGATCTGGGAAAGTGATTGTTTGTCCGATATGATTATTTAGTGAGATATGTTTAACCCTAATCTTATAGATCTGATCACCATAAGTCCACATCATTTGTCTTTACCTGATCTACCACGTGATTTTTTTTCCCTAGTCGAATGATACAATCATCACTGTGATTTGAGTTTCATTCTTTATCAAGGGTTTTCATTAAAATATTTTCCCCCATATCACGCATTTTTCCTCCACCCGAACTTCAATTCGTCCCCTATACCGTGTCAAAGGTGTCATTACTAATTTTGTGTCCTATGACCTTATAAGGGATGCTTGCAAGGAACATAAATAATGGGACAAAAAAAGAGGCAGGGTAAATGACATAATGCACATGAGACATTTTTTATTCTACAATATATATCTCTCTACACCCCCGTCCTTTATCTCTCAGGCGCAAAATTAGAAATTTAGGTAGGAAAACCAACATCGAGTGGTTTATTATCATTTATTTCAAACTCCTTATAACCCTTACCTCATAGTTCTTGCAATCCTTAAAAATGAACACTCTAACATATAAAAACATATTTTTAATCCTTATAACCCCTTAAACTTTACCCTATTACCCTTCATCAATAACCCAACTAAACTTGTAATCCCAATGGGAGCACATAAACCCTATCCCGAAACTCCTAAGAATGTATCAAACCTAATTCCTATTACCCTTAGTTACCCCCTATGAATCCTAACCACAATCCTTTGTAACTCATAACCCATTTAACCATTAACCCCAAAAATAATGATATAACACCTATCCCTTAACCTTTATAATCTTATACAACTAACACCAATAAACATTATTATGATAACCTCTAAAATTTATAATTGTAACACTTAAACTTTGTAATTCTAACACCTAAACTCTAACATGACATACATATCCTAACCCTTACTTTGAATAACACCTATAACTCCTAATTGTTATAACCCCTGTGAATTTTCAACCTATAATAAACATTATCCACAATGATTACCCCTAACCATGTGACTCATATAACCCATATTATTGAAATCTTGTAGTCCATATATACCCAATAAACTAACCCCTTAAACCCCCAATTTCTAACATATATCAGTGCCTAACTCTTACAACTCTTAACCCCTAACCCTTATCAACACCAATACATATAACCCTTAACCTAAAGCTCTTATAACCGTTAAACCAAAATCCTATAACATACAACACAAAATGAGGAACCCTCATATCCTCCTTAAACCTAAACCTAATGCTAATCCATAAACCCCTACTAATCCCTAGGATTCAAAGGATGTTGGTTTGGATGCTTCTATGGGTGTTAAAATAAATACTTGATATTTTCCATTTTTGATATAACCCATCCACCCCTTGATGCTAGGAGAAAGGTGTCCATAATGTTTTTGAAAGCTTTGGATTCATTATAGATGTGGGAGGGGATCACTATCCATTTTTTAAAAGGAACAACAAACAAACATTGTACTAGGTCTAGACATGGGCAATGGTGACCTGTGAATGGGGCCAATGTTGAAATTTTTTCAATTTTTTTATGCATGCACTGAAATTTTACATGATAGACTATTTTCATGCCTTAATGATATGGTAGGGTTTCGGGACTAAAATTTGACTCACACACCCACTTGTTTCCATCATCAATTCATCAATTCAATGTGGGCCACTTTTTAACAATATTCCATGTGGTGTGTATGAGAGATATTTATATGAACAAATTTTCCTAGAACAATCCACATCTATGGTGTCGCAGGAGGGGGGATTCCCTACAAATGATTTGGGTGATTTTTTTCAAATAAGGGTTGTATGTGGTTTTTCGCAATGCAAAGGAATAAGAAACATCTCTTGTTGAGTAAGTGGTAAAGGATTATTTTCAAGATAAAATTCTATATGTTGATGGAAGTATATCTCCTATGGTTATTAATCCTAACCCCATAAGTGAAGTTGGGAATACAAGGGAAAAAACTAATTTTAAGATTTTTCTTCAGCCTATGAGAGATGTGTCTATCATATCCAACCCAAGCATGTTTCCTACTATCCCATCATGAAGTGCTAAGTGTTTATATACCCAATAATCAAATGTTGGACCTATTATTAAAACTAGGCGATCTAAGGTGGTGGGTGCAATAGTGAAGAGTTTTCTAAAGATAAATACACAATAAAATATTTCACAATATGAGGTTAGGGAAGACCTTTTAGATATTTCCTTACCTCCAACTTCAGAATTTTCTTAAAACACATCATTTAATCACACTCTCTTTCATTCATGATTCAATGTTAAACCATTTCTTACAATTGGATAACTTTTCCCCTTCTGTGGTAACAACTATGTAATTTCCCCCTCTAAAATGATCATGCACTTGAAACCGATGCATATAAATGACATGTGAATGGGGCTAACATCGAAATATTTTCAATTTGTGGTTGTATGCACTGAAATTTGAAATGGTTAGACTAGACACATGCATTGACGGTATGGGATATTTTCCAGACTCAAACATTACTCGCACACACAATTCAATAGTTCATTTTTGTCATGCTTTCCCTGGGTACATGGAACATTGTTAAGGCTGCTCGGTAATGATGAGATACATGAATTTCAGTTACAAGGAGGATTAGAGGCCCAACTTCAAATATTGAGTGTAACAAGAATGATCCTTAGGGCCTAAGCCATGAATTGGGGATGAAGAACTAAGGATTTAGTCCCTAATACATTATTCATGGGGATTAGAGGCCGTGAATGTGTCTTTGAACAATGTTACATGGTTTGCAAGTGAAATGTATGCCCTATAGGAGGATTAGAAAACAAATTTCAAGGATTGTGCACAATATAAATGGTTCTTATAGTTCAAGCCATGGTTTCATTTTGATATTTGGATTCATTTTATATTATTTAATATGGGACATTTTGTTCTAGTCTTCTTAATGACGTCCCAATTTCTCATATGCATTTTTTATTTCAATGTTTGATATTTTAGTGATTTGGCAAGGTCTAATATTTCCCTCATTCCTATATAAGTTGGCATAAGTAATAGGTACTAAATTATCCTTGATTTTCTCCTCTACCTATTCTACTTATGTTCACACAACCATATTTATCAAGATTTCTTGAAGTTTAAAAAGATCAACATCAACTTAGAAGAGAATACAATATCATAGTGCTCTACTTGATCTAAATTGTGTGGATGAACATGGTCATATCCTATGGATATCTATCAAGTTCTTTATTGTAAAATCTAACAACCAAGTCATGATTGAAGAACTCATATCAGGTTTAAAAGAAACATTACGAAGGGATATAAAAATATCAATAAGAGAATATGTCATCCCTCATGGGAAATGGCGAGTAAAAATATTTTCATTTATCAAGAGATTGTATTAATGATTCTAAATTAGGTATTGATAAGGTTTACTAATAATATTGTGCCCATTGGTTAGCTAGTCACATCATAATAACTATTTCCTCATGTTCCCATTATTTAGATGCACATCAGATCGAAGAAGAAGGGGGATGGAAGTTGTTACAAACTAGGATGTTAAGCCAAACAAGATTATTCATCCACCCTCCTATCAAATTAACCCATCATGATGATATTTATTGTTGTGCATGCCCTTAATCTTATCACGCTTTACAAATCATTGTTTCATGGGGGTTTAGAATCAATGATACACATATCTAGAGAAGTTGGTAGTCGAAAACATCTACCACCTTAGGATAATTACCATATAGTTAATGAGGGAAAGGAATTAATTTGGGGATAATTTAAAGGGCACATAAGAATTTCATTCCCACCAATGAGCTAAATTTAAGGAGAAGGATCTCTCACTATTGAAGAAATTATGTTTTGCAACTAGTTTCCCAATGTTTGAAAATGAGACGATTAGGGAGGTGGTTTTTAAAAAGAAAGTGTCATACTTGTTGGAGATTATCATGATCAAGGTCCTTAAGTTAAAACCCCTTATTTTCATGGAGTACTAGGTTCAACTTCTTGCAAAATCCAAGCTATCCCAAAAGTCAGGAGGGAACTTATTCTCAATTGACTAAGAGAAGCCTTTAGTCTAAAGATATGTTATCTCTCTATCTAGTATAATTTCTTTTAAGTTAGGAAAATGTTTTGTAAATATG
>ML795553.1:341365-393289 GCA_009831015.1 Picea engelmannii
CATCTTCCCTAATACTAACCTAGACATATACATTTCATCTTCCAAAAGAGATCCATATATGATTTGTACATAGCCATACAAAATCAATCTAGACAAAACCTAACATAACTAGAATCGTCTTTAACCTCCAAGAAAACATAATTATATATCTACTCCTAGACCTATCAACCAAACATCAAAACATAGACAATTGAGTAGCTTCTAGTAGAGCATTGTCCTTGTATTCACATTCCCACAAGGAGCCTTGCAGCATGATGGCTTATTTTGACAACATATCCTATTTTTTTTTTAAATCCATGTAGACATGGAAAAATGAAGCCTCCTCGAACATAGATTTTTTCTCCAAGCATAGTGCCATGATTGGCTCCAAGACCAAATATGTAATATTAAATTTTCCATTATCCCAATCCATCAACAACTCAAAATCTCCAAGAGCTTGCAAACACCTAATATTTTTTTCAAGTGCCACTTTCATCAACATCTAGAGGGTGTAGAATTCAACCATGTTATTTTCTCCCAGTCCTGCTCCATATTTTAAGGAGAAGAAGTGGTAATGATATAAAAAGAGTATGACTCCATCCCCACACATTTTTGGAGATCCTTGATAAGCTCCATCAAATAAGTCCCAAGGGTTTTTGAAATCAATATGGGGCTCATGAAATACCCTTTGGGATTTAATATTAATATTAATATCAAAATTGATGCCCAAAATAATTTTTTACTTTTTTTCTAAGTAAATTTTGGTCGTCGCATATCCGACAACAATTTTTATCGATGCGAGGGTTTTGCTATATAAACATCGAAAATTTTTCATCAAATAGGTGACAACAACTGATGCAGGAGCATCACCAACTCAGCAAGCGAGCCAGCACATCAAGCGGAGTTCAGCTGGATAAACAAACCCAAATTTTTTTAAAGTGCTTCTGGATTGTAGCACAATTTTTTAATGAATCCTTTATGAAGGAGCACCCTTTGTATATTGTATCAGACCTCGAGCCATACATTCTTGTCTGAAGTAGATAGGAGGCATTTAATAGACTTAATGCAGGTAGATAGGATTTTATTTCCAGATTAGACAGTTTTAGATGGAAGGAGGGAAACGGATATAGACACCCTCATTGTATCTTTGTAAAATAATCAAGCATTCAGAAGAGAAGAGCAAGCAGAGAAATTTGTGAAGAACACCCATGTACAAGCATTTGAATTAATAGAAGAAAGTTCTGATTCAAATTCATGGTTGGCGTTGTTTCTCTATGTATGTGGTTTGTGTGCTCATGAATGTTTGTTTTCTGGTTATGCATTTGCTTTGTATATGTTGTGCATGTGATTTCAAGTTCCAACTGAAGTCTGAGAAAGGAGAGGATAAGTTTCAATTGTTTCTCTATCTGAGCCAGGAGATTCCTGCAAAGAGTGTAGTTGAATTCATTCGCAAGGAGTGAGTTGATGAAGGCTCGATAGTTTAAATTTTGTTCTTATTTGCCCAGAAGTGAAATTGGGTTGGTGCAGCTGTGTAAAGAGTGCGTAGGCTGGGAAAGAAGTCTCAGTTGTAAAATCTGAGCAAAGACAGATCAAAGACTACTGCTGCAGGAGTTGCACAAAGTCTAAAATATTCAACACTTGGGAAGTTGTTGAATTTTGAGCGCAAGGCGTGCGCGCAAGTTCCTCTGAAGAATCAGAGTGGATAAGCTCAGGAGGTATAGCACCTTCATGGTATAGTTCAAGGATAGCCCAATTGGTTTGGGTTGAGGAAAAGTTCGAGCAGGAGAGGCAAGTGAAAGTGTCTGAGGATAAGTTCTGAAAAGGGAGTTTAGTCTTATGAATAAATCCTCGAGGAGGAGGAATCGATGGCCAGGATTTGTCGAGGAAACTGTGAAGTTTCGACAGTCGTTAGATCTCGGAAAAGTTGCACAGGGTTTAGCCCGAAGGAACAGAGGAAGACCCCGGAGATTCGGAGTTCGGTATATCGGGGTTTCTGTGGTCGTGGAACTCTTGTAGAAAGGAATCATGATCTGTGATTTCCTGGAAGGATATCAACCGTTGATCTCGGTGAGACACGTGGCAAGGAGCAGGGGAGTCAGTGGAGCTCGGCTCATCGGAGAATCGGAACTTTCGGAGCCAAGAGTCTTGTGTATGAAATTGCGATTAGCGAATTTCCGAGAGGATTAGAGCCGTTGACCACATCCGGGACACGTGGCAAGAGATCCCAAGTGTCGGGGTTTGGAAATTCAGGATTTTCCCATACAAAGGAAACTATACATTTGAAATTGTGATCTCGCGATACCCGATAGCGCGACGAGGAGGGGGTGACTTGAAGGAGAATGCCCACACGTGCATCGGGGTTTGGCATTTCGGGATTCTCGGTGTCGTGAGAATCACTGCCGGAGAAGTTGCAAAACTCCGAACCACGACGGGTCCCACAACTATAGAATTAGGTGGTCGACAAGTGTCATCCCATATCAGAGATTGGGACTTGGAAGGGTCTGGGAATTTGCGCAACAGGAATCGTGAATTCCCGAAACGTGAATTCCTAATCATCATTGGAGCGTGGGCCATAGGCATGAGAGCAGAGGACAGGTGGCATCAAAATTCAGGGATCGGAGATCCCAAAGGCGTGAGTTCTACGCTGTTCGAACTCGTGAATTCTGAAATCCTGATAGGGGTGAAGGACCGTGGTATTGCGGGTCATAGGTCACATGTGAGAGGAGTTAGCCGGGATTTAAGGGTACAGAAGTATTATCCGATATCGGAAGTCGGAGATTCGTAGGAGCAGTGCTTCATGACCTTATAAAGGCCGATTTCCCGACAGGGTGATATTTCCGACAGAAGCAAGGAAATATGTGGGTGAGTATTCTATCAGGGTTTGGGGATTGTGAGACCCGAGTACAAGACTCACGATCAAGCGAGGTCCGATTTCTCGATAAGACAGCAGGGAGATCGTAAAGAACGTCCTGTGGGGGTAGAAGATTCCCAATAGGGGATTTGAAGAGTAATTTATCTCTTCGGGCCTGGGAAAAAGAAGGTCTTGGTGGAAGAGAGCGTGCCCTGGGTGGCGCGTGCTGCGTCAGAGTGGTATCAAAGTGGGAAATTATTTGCTTTCTATAGCAGAGAAGAAGAAATTTCCATGCCGCCCAGAAGAGAAAGACAGTCACCTGACCCAGAAGATAGGGAGGTGCGAAGAAGAGGTAGGCCGGCAGGAAATCCAGATATGGAAAGGCAGATATGTGATCTTAGAGAGAGATTAGAAGATATGGAAGCAGTGCAGAGATGCACAACCAGTGCTGGAGATTTGAGTGACTCCGAAGGCGAAGTTGAAGCCAAACAGCAAGGGGAAGTTGCAGCCGAAGATGCAACCAATGAGCGATTCATTAAAGCTATCGCCCGGATGAGTTCAAAGACAAAAATGGACATTCCATTCTATGAAGGGAGTTTGGATGCAGAAGAGCTGTTGGATTGGATTAGAGCTCTTGACACCTACTTCGATTATGAGGACATTGAAGAGGATAAAAAGGTTAGGCACGCTGTCACAAAATTGAAGGGACATGCATCATTATGGTGGGACGAGCTTCAAGCAGATAGACGTTCCAAAGGCAAGCAAAAGATCAAAAGTTGGGATCGAATGATTGCGAAGATGAAGGCAAAGTTCATCCCAAGGGATTATTAGATTACACTGTTCAGGAGAATGCAGAACCTGAGATAGAAGCTGATGACAGTGAAGGAGTATACCGAAGAATTTTATAAGCTCAATATCAGAGCAGGTCATCGGGAGAGCGATGATGAAAAAGTTGCCAAGTATATGAATGGATTAAGATACGATATCCAGGATGAGATGAGTATGACAACCATCATAACGGTGGAGGATGCGTATCGGATGGCATTGAAGGTAGAAGAAAAGATAAGCCGAAAGCCAGTACAGTGAGGCCAAGGTAGGAGCCAGCCGAAAGGTAAGTCGGTCGCCCAAGATAAGTTCCAAAAATCTAAAGATGACTGGAAGAAACCTCATATGAGAACGAAAAGAGGTGGAAGTTCACAGCGAGGCCAGCACGCTGAACAACGAATGCAGCAGGTAGAACAGAGTAGAGGATACGTTGATAATAGTACTTTTCCTCGTACCAGAGGTAGAGGAAGAGGCAAAGGAGGAATCATTACATGTTACACATGTGGGAAGAATGGGCAAAAGGCAGTTGATTGTCTAGACAGGAAAAAGGATGGAGGAGAAGCTCACATCGCCGAGGCACAGAGGCGAGTTGCTGAAGCAGAAGACGTAGAAGACGGAAGGTCATTGATGATGTGTAAGGTTCTCTTAACACCCGAGAAGGAGGTGGAGGACACAGCTCAGAGAAGTAGACTGTTCAAAACCGCATGCAATACCAAAGACAGGAAGTGCAAGGTCATTATGGACAGTGGAAGAACCGACAATCTCGTTTCAACCGAGATGGTGGAGAAACTGGAGCTGGAAACAAATGATCACCCGAGTCCATATAAAGTCTCATGGCTATAGAAGGGACATCAGGTGAGTATCACTAAACAATGCTTAGTTGACATCAAGATAGGAGGATACAATGATAAAATACTCTGCGATTTTATACCTATGGATGTATGTCATTTATTGCTAGGCAGACCATGGCAATATGATAGAAATGTAGTTCATGATGGGAAGATGAATATGTACACTTTAGAGAAGAATGGGAGAACACACATGTTACTTCCGATAAAATATAAGGAGGTGAAACTGGAAGTGAACAATAGGGTACTTCTCATGAGTGGGAAGGAACTTCTGGCAGAAGTAAAGAAGAAGGAAGATCCACAATTCTTTGTGGTCAGGAAACCGAAAGTTGTTTTGACCAGCACAAGAGTGGATGACTTGCCGGAAGAAATTCAGGAACTACTGGAAGAGTTCACTGATATAGTGGTGGACGAATTACCTCATTCGTTTCCACCAATGAGGAGAGTGAGCCATCATATAGACCTCATACCAGGAGCCAGTTTTCTGAACAAAGCAGTGTATAGGTTGACACCGCAGGAGAATGAAGAAGTTAAAAGGCAGGTACATGAGCTACTGGATAAAGGCCTAATCAGGGAAAGTTTAAGTCCGTGTGTCGTTCCAACGGTACTGAGTCCAAAGAAGGATGGAGGTTGCATAATGTGCACTGATTCCAGAGCTATTAACAAGATAACCATCAGGTACAAGTTTCCATTACCATGGATGGATGACTTGATGGACTGTTTAAGCGGAGAAATTGGTTTTTCAAAGGTTGATTTGAAAAGCAGATACCATCATATTCGCATGAGGGAAGGCGATGAGTGGAAGACATCCTTCAAAAAAAACGAAGGGTTGTACGAATGGATAGTCATGTCGTTTGGTTTGAGGAATGCATCGAGTACATTCATGAGGCTGATGAATGAAGTGTTGAAAGAGTTCATTGGTAAGTTTGTCATTGTTTATTTGGATGACATATTGATTTTCAGCAAAACGAAAGAAGAGCATCTGAAACATTTAGCTGCAGTAATGAGGAAGCTACTGCAAGAGAAGTTGCTGATCAACATGAGGAAATCTTCATTTATGAAGACAGAACTCATTTACTTGGGGTTTTTCATATCGGCAAATGAATTAAAGATGGATCCAAGTAAAGTGGAGGTAATTAAAAATTGGCCATCACCAAGAAATGTTTTCGAGGTGAGAAGTTTTCATGGACTGGCTAGTTTCTATAGAAAATTCATCAGGAATTTCAGTGGAATTAGCGCAGAAATGATGGATACTATCAAGAAAAGACATAAATCTTTTCATTGGACTGAAGAGGTAGAGAAGAGCTTCAATCTGTTGAAGCGAAAGATCACAGAACAGTCGGTGTTGGTGTTGTCGGATTTTACAAAAGTGTTCCAAGTAAAATGTGATGCAAGTGGCTTTTCCATAGGAGCGGTCTTGAGCCAGGAAGACAGACCAATTGCATACTTCAGCGAGAAGCTAGATGAGGCGAACGTGAAGTACTCAACGTATGATAAAGAATTTTATGCTATCATACAAGCGTTGAAGAAGTGGAGACATTACTTGATCCCAAAAGAATTTGTTCTATATAGTGATAATCATTCATTACAGTTTGTGACTCAGCAGGAGAAGCTGAATCAGAAACATGCTAAATGGGTAGAGTATATGCAGAATTTTACATTTGTAATTAAACACATTTCAGGTACTACTAACAAAGTGGTTGATGCTTTGAGCAGGAAGTGTTTATTGCTGCAGGAGTTCCGAGTCAAGACATTGGGTTTTGAAAATATTAAGGACATGTATGCGGGTGATGAAGATTTTGTAGAGGCATACGAGGCAACTGAGAATCCAGTTCTCAGAGACAGAAGCCCGTGGATAGATTACATGATCCAAAATGAACTGTTGCTCAGAGGAAATCAGTTATGCATTCTGAATTTCTCCATGAGGGGGAATCTGCTAAAACAGAAGCACAGTGGTGGATTAGCAGGGCATTTTGGCCATGACAAGACATTTGCAAAGCTGAGAGAAGCATACTTTTGGCCGAAGATGCAAACAGATTTCAAGAAGTTTGTTGACAGATGTAGAATTTTCCATCATTCGAAGGGCAGAAAGAAGAATGCGGGATTCTATCAATCATTACCCATACCCAAGAGGCCGTGGGATGAAATCAGCATGGATTTTGTATTGGGATTACCGAGGACACAAAGAGGACATGATTCGATCCTTGTGGTGGTTGACAGGTTTTCCAAAATGGCACATTTTATTCCATGCCATAAGACCAACGATGCGACTCATATCGCAAACTTGTTCTTCAAGGAGATCGTTAGACTTCATGGTTTACCCAGAAGCATAGTATCGAACAGGGATACGAAGTTCATTGGACATTTCTGGAAGACACTCTGGAAGAAGATGGGAACTAATTTGATGTTTAGTTCAACCTATCATCCTCAGACGGATGGGAAAACAGAGGTGGTAAATAGAAGTTTGGGATATTTATTAAGAAACCTGGTGACAGAGCACCACAGCAGCTGGGACAATGTGTTGCCACAGGCAAAGTTTGCTTACAACGACTCACTGAACAGAAGCATAGGAAAAATTCCATTCGAAATTGTATATGGAAGATAGCCAAGAGGAGTATTTGAACTGATGGATTCAGAACAGATAATGACCAAGCGTGAAAACGCTGAAGAATTCGCAGACGCGATGGAAGAACTTCACAGCAGGGTGAAGCAACGATTGCTAGAGTCAAACCAGGAATATAAAAGCAGAGCGGATTAGCATCGGAGACAAATTCAGTTCGAGGTTGGTGATCTAGTTCTGGCACATCTGAAGAAGGAAAGGTTCCCAAGGGGAACATATAACAAGATGAAAATGAAGAAAATTGGGCCATGCAGAGTCCTGAAGAAGTTGGGAGAAAATGCTTATGAAATTGAGTTGTCAGATGAGATCGGAATATCTCTGACATTCAATGTCTCAGACTTATATCCATATAAGACTAAGGAAGTAGGAGATGGAAATGAGGAATAGCCAGAAATCCAGTGGCAGAAGCAGATGTCGATCGCAGAAAAGCCACAAATGGAGTGTATACTTGACAAGAGAGTCAGCAAAAGGACCAGATGGAAGCAATACTTCGAATATATGGTCAAATGGAGGAACCATCCAATGGAAGATTCCAACTGGGAGACTGAAGCAGAGATTCAAAAGCATGGACAGACCATGCAGGAGCTCATGGATAGGAGCAGATGAAAGATTTCAATATGAGGAGTATGATGTAGGAGCATCACCAACTCAGCAAGCGAGCCAGCACATCAAGCGGAGTTCAGCTGGATAAACAAACCCAAATTTTTTAAAAGTGCTTTGGGATTGTAACGCAAGTTTTTAATGAATCCTTTATGAAGGGGCACCTTTTGTATATTGTATCAGACCTCGAGCCATACGCTCTTGTCTGAAGTGGATAGGAGGCATTTAATAGACTTAATGCAGGTAGATAGGATTTTATTTCCAGATTAGACAGTTTTAGATGGAAGGAGGGAAACGAATATAGACACCCTCATTGTATCTTTGTAAAATAATCAAGCATTCGGAAGAGAAGAGCAAGCAGAAAAATTTGTGAAGAACACCCATGTACAGGCATTTGAATTAATAGAAGAAAGTTCTGATTCAAATTCATGGCTGGTGTTGTTTCTCTGTGTATGTGGTTTGTGTGCTCATGAATGTTTGTTTTATGGTTATGCATTTTCTTTGTATATGCTATACATGTGATTTCATGTTCCAACTGAAGTCTGAGAAAGGAGAGGATAAGTTTCAATTGTTTATCTATCTGAGCCAGGAGATTCCTGCAAAGAGTGCAGTTGAATTCATCCGCAAGGAGTGCGTTGATGAAGGCTCGATAGTTTAACTTTTGTTCTTATTTGCCCAGGAGTGAAATTGGGTTGGTGTAGCTGTGTAAAGAGTGCGCAGGCTGGGAAAGAAGTCTCAATTGTAAAATCTGAGCAAAGACAGATTAAAGACTGCTGCTGCAGAAGTTGCACAGAGTCTAAAAGATTCAACACTTGGGAAGATGTTGAATGTTGAGTGCAAGGCGTGCGCGCAAGTTCCTCTGAAGAATCGGAGTGGATAAGCTCAGGAGGTATAGCACCTTCATGGTATAGTTGAAGGATAGCCCAGGAGGTTTGGGTTGAGGAAAAGTTCGAGCAGGAGAGGCAAGTGAAAGTCTCCGAGGATAAGTTCTGAAAAGGGAGTTTAGTCTTCTGAAGAAATCCTCGAGGAGGAGGAATCAATGGCCAAGATTCGTCTAGGAAACTGCGAAGTTCCGACAGTCGTTAGATCTTGGAAAAGATGCGTAGGGTTTAGCCCAAAGGAACAAAGGAAGACCCCGGAGATTCGCAATTTGAGATATCGGGGTTTCTATGATCGTGGAACTCTTGTAGAAAGGAATCGCGATCCGCGATTTCCCGGAAGGATCTCAACCATTGATCTCAGTGAGACACGTGGCAAGGAGTAGGGGAGTCAGTGGAGCTCAGCTCATCGGAGAATCGAAACTTTTGGAGCCAAGAGTCTTGTGTATGAAATCGTGATTAGCGAATTTCTGAGAGGATCAGAGCCGTTGACCACAGTCGGGACACGTGGAAAGATATCCCATGTGTCAGGGTTTGGAAATTCAGGATTTTCCCATACAAAGGAAATGCTACATTTGAAATCGCGATCTCGCGATACCCGATAGCGCGATGAGGAGGGGGTGACTTGAAGGAGAGTGCTCGCACGTGCATCGAGGTTCAGCATTTTAGGATTCTCGGTGTCGTGAGAATCACTGTCGGAGGAGTCGTGAAACTCCGAACCATGACAGGTCCCACAACTATAGCATTAGGTGGTCGACAAGTGTCACCCCATATAGGAGATCGGGACTTGGAAGGTTCTGTGAATTTGCGCAACAAGAATCACGAATTCCTGAAACGTGAATTCCCGATCATCATTGGAGCGTGGGACACAGGTGTCAGAGCAGAGGACAGGTGGCATCGAAAGTCGAGGATCGGAGATCCCAAAGGTGTGATTTCTACGTTGTTCGAACTCGCGAATTTCGAAATCCCGATAGGGGTGAAGGACCATGGTCTTGTGGGTCATAGGTCACATGCGAGAGGAGTTAGTTGGGATTTAAGGGTACAAAGGTATTATCAGAGATCAGAGGTCAGAGATTGGTAGGAGCAGTGCTTCACGACCTTGTAAAGGCCGATTTCCCAACAGGGTGATATTTCTGACAGAAGAAAGGAAATACGTGGGTGAGTATTCTATCGGGGTTCGGGGATTGTGAGACCTGAGTACAGGAATCGCGATCAACCGAGGTACGATTTACCAATAAGATAGCAGGGAGATCGTAAAGAATGTCCTGTGGGGGTAGAAGATTCTCGATAGGGGATTTGAAGAGTAATTTAGCTCTTCGGGCCTGGGAAAAAGAAGGTCCTGGTGGAAGCGGGCGTGCCCTGGGTGGCGCGTGCTACGTCAACAACTTTTATTGATGCGACGGTTTAGCTTTATAAACAACAGAAAGTTGTCGTCGAATAGGCGACGACAACTTCTATTGATACGTCGGTTTAGTTACATAAACAACAAAAAGTTTTCGTCGAATAGGCGATGACAACTTCTATTGATGCGTTGGTTTAGCTACATAAACAACAAAAAGTTGTCGTCGAATGGGAGACAACAAATTCTATTGATGCGACAGGCCAGCTATATAAACAGCGAAAAGTGGCATCGAATATGTGACAACAAATTCTATTGTTGCGTTGGTTTAGCTACATAAACAACAAAAAATTGTCGTCAAATAGGCGACGAAAACTTCTATTGATGCGTTGGTTTAACTATAAAAGTTGTTGTTGCAATTTAGATGAAAATTTGGTTTGAGATTGTTTTCCTATATCATCACTCATGCGATGTTTGATCAAGTTTGTCACAAATTCCACGTCACCTAAACTGACATTTCAGAGACTCCAAATTCATTTCCATATCAATGACATAACGTCGCATAAGTGTCGAAATAACCGTTGCAAAATGGGCCAAATATGCTAGTGTCTTTGTTGTTCCTACTTTGCTCTGGTGCTCTTGTGAAATTAGGTCCCAAACAACACAAACCAACCAAAGTAAAGATAACAAAGTATATTCAATGTCAACCTATGCATATGATCAAGGAGTTATGCAATAAAATAAGAGTGATTTTATGGGAAAGGCACATGCCATTTTATTATATTAAATGAAAGTAGAAGATACAACCATATCTCCTTGATATCGCAAGATTCCTTTCAGTGATCCTTGGTTCCAACACACACACTTTCTCTACACTTGCATGAAGAATATCCATTACAACTTGATATACAAATAGAGTCTTCAAGATTCAATCCAAACAGAGTTCTTCACTCAATTCTTTCATCAATTCTCCATTCAATCTTGCTTAACCTCTTCCTTCAGAAACCTTTCATTATATAGGAGAGGGACAGATGGTTAAAGGGATGAGGATGATCCCACTAAATCTGAGAATTCAGTAGGATGCCAACCATGCAAATGCCACCTCATTCTCTAGAATATTCCCTTCTAGAACCTTCGTAACCTCTTCTCTTTTCCAAGCTTTGAAATAGGTTTGCACCCTACCTATAGAGCAGACTGCGAATAGTTCGCACTCCAAGTATAGGGTTTCCTATGAGAATGAAGGATTTTCACACCCTATAACATAGGCATCCTGGGAACTCATCTTAAAAATATGATTTTTAAAAGAAGACAACAGACACTTTTCTCAGAAAAAAGATCTTCATGAGAGCCTGGACACATAACTTGTAGAGACATCACTAGAGTATTATTCTACAGAGAAGTTCAGAGAAACTACAGATATTATTCTGGGTACAAAAAGTAAAAACCAAAGAGATGTATTATTCTCGTTCAAAACCCTAGATATATAATCTTAGAAATAAAATATCTCCTTACAAAAAAAAAACCAGAGAAGTATTATTCTCGTTCAAAACCGCGGAGATATAATTTCAAAATCGCACAGAAGTAGTATTCCCATTCAAAACCGAGGAGAAATATTATTTTCATTCAATCACAGAGAAATATTATTTCCATTCAAAACTACAGAGAAATAATTTCAAAACCAGTTCAAAACAACGAAGAAATATTATTCCCGTTCAAAACCGTAGAGAAATATTATTCCCATTAAAAATCATAGAGAAATCATTTCAAAACTGCAGAGAATTCCCCCCATGTAGACCTTCCATGAACCTCCCAGCATTAGACCACACTACTCATCACTATCATCGGTGGGTTATCCCCGAGTTGGGACTAAACTCCACTCGGTTAAAGGGATTCCTAACTAGGCTAATGGCTCATAGACAACATGAAATGCTCTGTCATAGGTGCCTATTCAAAATAACGGCCTACAGTCCCTCATTCCCCACATGCCTGTCCCACCCTAGGAAGTGTGCCCCTTCTCTTCTCAATAGTCCTTCGACTACCCCACTTCCTTTCCGGGCTTCAGCAATAGGTCGGACAGGAAGTATCAGAGCCCTGTAGTTGTAGTTTAACACCTTCAAAAAAAAAATTCCTAGAAATTCTCTCACCCAGAGAGAAATTACTCATAGGCTTGACAACCCACCTCTTCAATATCCCATGGGCCTGACAAGCAACTTCTTCAGTCCAGCTCCTAAGATAACTATCTACTCAAAACAGGTATGGTTATGGATATAGTTCAAGTACAATGATCGAAAGGTATGAAGGATATCTCAATGAGTGTGTGAGTGATCATGCAATAATAGCTGAATGATGGAAAATATGATGAATTCCCCCAAAATGAACTAAGTCCAAACTATAAGTATTCATGTCCCCAACTTGACACTTGTCATGTTGGGAGCTACTTTGGTCCACTTGTTCCCATCCTTAGAACTTAGGATAAAATAATTATTCATACTTTATACTTTAATAAATATTAATATAATATTATTTTTTGGCTTAAGCTCCCTATCTTAGCCCTTTTCCTTAACTTTTAGCCCCCTCCCTTTCCCTAACTAGTGGATTTTAGTCCCCCATACTCTTTTATTGTGGTCGGTTTGTGCGCAATGATGTATTTTATATTAATGTTGAGACATATAAAAAAAATATGTGCATTGGCCTTTAACATCTAGGCTCTCCAGCCTAATCATCAAAAAACAGGCTCACCAGCCTATAAAACATAGCATATACACAAAGTATCGTTGGCCTCAACATCATGTGCACTTAAGATGTTGTGCGCAGTATCGTGGAATTTGCACACTTCATCATTTTACTGTGCAGTACATGTGCGCACTATGACATGAAAGGTGCATACAAAAATGATATCAATCAGCTCACTAGCTTAAGTAAATTTTCATTCACATTTGCAATTGGGTTCAGCCTAGGGATATTACAATCCCCTCCCCTTATTTATGCACTTTCCTCAGTGCATTATGTACACATATACAACAGAAATTTCAGAAATCCTCAAAAATATGCGGGTATTCTGTCTGTATTGCATCCTCATGCTCCCAAGTAGCATCGTGAAGACTGTACCAAGTCCATTGGACCTTTACAAGCCCTATGGATTGATTACAGACCTATTTGATTTTCTGGTCCAGAATGTGTACCGAATGCACTTGAAAAGCGTCTTCTTGCTCCACCTGAATCACATTCCAATCAATATCATGATTAGCATCAGGTATATATTTCTTGAGAAATGATACATAGAATACATTATGAACATACATATATGCAAGCAATGCAATCATATAAGCTACTGGACCAATCCTCTCTAGGATTTCAAACGACCCATAATAGCGAGCTACCAACTTTGAAAAATTTCCCAACTTCAGGGATCTTCTGTTGAATTTCACTTTCAGGAATACATGGTCCCCAACTTTAAATTACCTATGAGTTCTTCCCTTATCATCATATCTTTTTTCCCTGTATTTGGAAGCCTTTAAATTTTGTTTTATTTTCAACATTTGCTCCTCCATTTCCTTGAGAAAATCTGGCCCAGTCACTGCTCTATTTTTTGGGTTATCCTAGCTTACCGATGTGTTGCACTTTCTGCCATAAAGTGCCTCAAATGGGCTCATCTTTAGAGATGTTTGGTACCCATTGTCATAAGCAAACTCTACCAAGTGTATTTGGTCTTCCCATTTTGATGGTTTATCCGTCACATACATCCTCGACATATCCTCAATCACTTGATTCACTCTGTTTGTTTTTCCATCTGATTCTGGGTGATAATTTGTACTAAAATTCAAATTAGTTCCAAATCCATTAAATAATCTCTTCCAAAATTTTGAGGAAAATTTTGGATATCTGTCAGACACCATTGTACTGGGTATTCCATGTAATCAAGCAATTTCTCTCATATAAATATCAACAATGTTGGTTGCCTTGTGAGTGAGCTCAACTGGAATAAAATGGGTAACATTAGTAAGCTTATCCAACACTACCATGATAGAATCATGTTGCTTGATTATTCTGGGCAGATTGGTGATGAAATCCATTGTTACAACTTCTCATTTTCACTCAGGAATGGGTAATGGTTGTTGCAAACTAGCTGGGTGTCTATGCACAGCCTTTACCTTTTGACATTCCAAACATTTGGCAATAAAATCAACAACCTCTTTCTTCATTCCTGGCCAATAATATTGGCTCTTGACAGCTGCAATAGTTTTCTGATAACCTGGGTGCCCAACATAAGGTACATTATGCATTTCCCTCAATATCATATTTTTCAATTTCTGGGAATTTGGTACATAAATTTTTCCCATGTACATGAGAATTTCCTCATTATCCAGCTTGTATTAATCAATTTTCTACTACAAATTACCTCCTTGTAATTTTGTCACTAATTCCCTATATTGCAAATCTAATTTTGCAGCCTCTAAAATTTTGTTTTTCAAATATGATTGGTACATGCTAATGTTTGTAGCATGCAATTCATTCACTCTTCTATTGAGTGCATCAACCACTTTGTTCTCTTTCCTCTTGATATCATTTATATCAAATTCATATTTACTTAGAAATTCTAACCATCTGCTTCGCCTAGCATTTAGAGTTGGTTGATCAAATAAAATATTTCAGACCATTATGGTTTGTCCTCAGTTCAAACATTTTCCCCATGAGGTAGTTTCTCCATTTCCTCAAGGCATGCACTATGGTTTCCAACTCCAAATCATGAGTGGCATAGTGTCTTTCATAATCATTCAACTTCCTTGGATCATAACATATAAAAAACCCATTGTTATTGAGGACTCCACCAAGTCCTTCTTTACATGCATCTGTGCATATAATGAAGTCATCATTTGGGTCTGCAATCCTTAATATTGGAGCACTTGTTAATAATTGTTTCAAGGGTTGGAAACTCTTCTCACAATCCAATGTCCACTAAAACTTCACACCCTTCTTTTGTAAACAATTGATTGGGTGTGCAATCTTTGAGAATCCTTCAATAAATATCCTATAGTAGCCTGGAAGGCCCATGAATGATCTGACCTATGTCACATTCTTTTGCACTGACCATTCTCTAATGGCTTCTATCTTCTCAAGATCCACTATTATCCCATCCTTTGAAATGATATGACCTAAATAATGAATTTGCTTCTAATAAAATGAGCACTTGCTCAATTTGGAACACAATTGATGCTCCATTAATACTTGCAACACCATCCTCAAATGATTCCCATGCTCTTCTTCTGACTTGGAATATACAAGGATATCATCCAAAAATACAATGACAAAATTTTCTAAATATTCTTGGAAAACACCATTCATTAAGCACATGAAAACAAATGGTGCATTTGACAACCCAAATGGCACCACTGTGAACTAATAACGACCATACCTTGTCCTGAAGGAAGTCTTGTTGATATCTTCCTCTTTATGCCTTACCTAATGGTATCCTAACCTGAGATCTATCTTTGAAAATATATTTTCATCCTTCAATTGATCAAAGAGACCATCAATCCTTAGCAGAAGATACATGTTCTTTACAGTCACTTTTATTCAACTATCTGGAATATATGCACAATCTTAATGTCCCATATTTCTTCTTCACAACCAATATTGGGGCACCCCAATGTGACACACTTGGGTGTATATACCCCTTCTTCAGAATTTCTTCAAGCTGCATTTGCAACTTCTTCAGCTCTGGTGTACTCATCCTGTAAGGAGTCTTTGATACTGGAGTTGCTCCGGGCATTAAATTTATAGAGAAATCAATATTTCTCTTTGGGGGTAGTCCTGGTACCTCCTTGAACACATATTCAAAATATTCCAGGACTGGATGATCTTCCAAATTTGGCACCTTATCTTTAGGTGTCTCTTCCATATGTGTTGCAAATATTTGACACCCTTTTCTATAACATTTCTTCAGCTGAAATGCTGAAATTTCTCTGATGTTTACTGCCCTAGGAATTGCCTGTGCTTTCCTTAGGTTCCCTTCCTCATCCATTCAAGTAAATGCCTTGTTATGATAGTCCAACATAGCATGATTCTAGTCCAAACAATCCATCCCAATTAGATAGTCATAGGAACCTAAAGGAAAGATGTTCAAATCTTCCCTGGTGTTAAGTCCATTCATGTCCATAAGACATGAATTAACCATTTCATTAACTTTTCTTTTAGCTTCAAAATCCAGCTACACCAACCAAGATATTCCATGCTTGCTTCTTGGAAAATTAAACCTTTCCACCATCTTAGGATCTATATAACTATGAATAACTCTTGAATCAATTAAAATATCAATGGTTTGGTTGTTGATCATACCTTCCACTTCAATCATATGTGACTAATACTTTTCTTGATTGTTGTCCAGGGCTGCATAGATCCTTGGTACATTTTTTTCCATGTCCTCCATGGTTTCAGCTTGCTATACATTGTGAACAGTTCTAACCTTTTCACCTCTGTGAGGACAATCTCTGAACATATGATCTCCTTTACAACCCCAACATTAAATAGGTGGTTGCCTTAGCCTTTGACCCCCTATCTCAATCATTCTAGGTTCTATAGAATTTGGTTTTCTGTGATGATTATTTATGAAGAATGGTGGATTATATCCCTTCTTCCTTTGATCCATCTTGAATTTCTTCTTGTATTCCCAAGATTTTTGGAAATTTGGCCTTGCTTTTTGCTGATCATATAGGCATTTATCTTTCCTTATGGTCTCCTTCAATGTCTTGGGATCATCATAATATATTTTTTCACTGATGAATGATGAAAATCCACTCAAATTCCTTTGAATCTTAACTATCTCATCCTTGATGAAAGAGACATACTTGAATAGTTCTAAAAACCTTCTTTCATTTTCATATATGGTCATACTCCCCAACTTGAGTTCAAAGAACTCTTTCATTTTCTTGTCATAGTATCTCTTAGTCAATTATTTCTTCTCAAAATAATTCTTGATTTCCCTCCAAGTAACACTTTTCTCTTTAATGTGTTGCACCTGCATAAGCTGATCCCACCACATGGATGCCTTTCCCTTGATTTGATAGATGGAAATTCTACCTTATTCATGAGAAGAATAATTATGCAATTGAAAATACTTCCTCATTCCCAAAAACCATATCTCTGCATCTTCATCCTTCGTGTGCTCACCATCAAATGTAGGAGGTTTGATTTTGTTCATCTCTCCTCGTAGCTCATCCACCCCATACCCCTTATGCTTCCTGATAGGGGATGGACTTGAGCTGCTATGTTCTCTCTTATTGGAATTCCTCGAGGAGTGATGGTGATGTCTGCTAACACTTATGGCTCGTCTTTTCTCATCAAGAGACCTATGACTTCCTGATTTTCTTGAGCCACTCTCCTTATCCAATTTCGTTTCTATTATGTTCAAGATCTGCATTAACTTCACATTAAAGTTATCCTACTGCTCCTTGGCTCTCATAAGCCTTCCATTATAAGATTTATGGCTTTGGACATCCTTCTACAAATTTTTAATGGCCTCTACCATATTCATGCTTTCATCCCTTCCTTCTCCATGTCCATTGGAGTTTGTTCCTTCAATGCCCAAATGGACATCCATCCCTCTGATCTCATATTCCTGGATGTATGTTACTTGTGCCTCTTCCATTCCTATGGAATATTTTATGCTCCTGATTTTAGCTAGTTGTTGTTAACTATGCAAAATGTGTAGCCAACAAAGCTTTGCCAGGCAAATGGTTTCATCAATTTCATGAAAATATGAACCATTTTGGTTCAATAATATATCAGAACTCTTTCTTCTGATTTCCTAAAAAATTGTATGCACAGATCAATTGTATGGGTCAATAATTATATTCTACTACCCAACACATTTCCAACACCTACTCCCATTCTCAATTTTGAGTCTTGAGCAGAAAGTTATGGCTATTTAAAATTTGCCCATTAATTTTTCTGTTCACACTTCAACTTGGCACAACTTTGCGCTGTAATTATGCATTTTTTCACCTACTCCATTATATTTTTCATATGATCTCAATTGGGTTTCTTCATATACATATTATGGACACTCTGTCCAAGTTTCACCTCTTTCTGTGTTCTTGCCTACTAGTTACAGCCTATTGAAGTTCTAGGCCAATTCATGTTTTTGGTCTGGAATGCTATAGGTACCTTCTTTGTCATATTAAACATCTTTAACATGCCCAAAAATTTAATTCATCTCTGGGACTGTCATCTATGGTTCAATATATTTCCATTGATTGCTCCTATGCCTCAATATGTTTCTGTAGCAGTCTATTTGAAGCTAATTGGGTCTTAAAATTTACCCTCCACTATTTGTGTTGTAACTTTCTCATAAAAGCTTCGTTTGATGAACGGTTTACACCATTAGAAATCTCTCTCCGATATTTTTTATTTGAGCCAAAAAGACACAATGTACCTTGGTAGACTATGTTCTCGTGGTTTTTGAGTACCTAAAAATGTTGTTAAGGGCCTCAAAAATACGCTGCAAAAAGATGACGTTCAAACAATATAAATTGTCGCGGAAATTCGTTGGTTTTCCACTGTTGTTCACCCTCCAAACGACTTTGCACACACAAATTTCAACCTGTACACCCATATTTACAATGTGTAGCAACACCATAAGGTAAATTGTTCTCCACGCACGTATAACCACTATGCATCAGTTCTCTGTAGCGCCAATAACTGGACCACAGTATTTTTGAGTCGCGCGCCAATATCCATCGTGAAAAATTTTGGTTCTTGCACTATTATCTGTTGCATGTAGTTTTTGTATCATGCACTGACATTTCGCACACATTTCCCTCTATGCACTGAACCATGCCAAAATTTAGTATGCCCCCACAACACACCAATACTTTGCATGCACCATTAACTTAAATTATCGTGTGACAACATATACCCATATTGTGCATGCACCAACAAAACATTTTTGTGCTCTGTCAATACTGCACACACCACGTGTGCCATTATTATGTGTGTGCACACCCCCCCCACCACCACCCTTCTCTGCCATGCAGTCCCTCATGTAGTCCTTCTCCTTCCAAGGCTCTAGTGTAGCTGGTCCAAAATATCCATGCTGGGACTCTCAGGACTTGCAGTTGTGAGAAACGTTGGACAAGGACCACGCATCTTAGACATGCAAGTCTTGATTCATGGTCGGATTAGACAAGAAATGTAACATCGCCATCATCCAACTGGGCTATGCCACATAATAAAAAATGAATTGTATACAAATTAAAACATATACACACAAAAAATCTTGTGTAACTTTATATATATAAAATAAAACAGACAAATACATTCGGTAAATGCACAGATTCATATGGAAATAACAGTAACATATACATGCAGAATAGACAAGAAATACCCATAAATATAAAGACAGGTATAAACCACACACAGGAAAAACCCATAAAAATAAACACATTATATTACTGCAACATATAAATTAACACACAATTAACACTTATCTTGGTAACAATATCACCAACTGCATTGTTGGTGTATAAATATGTTCAAAATATATCTTACACTCATTTAAATGTCAATCTAGGATTAGTAATCAAAAGAGTTGTTACACTATATGTGTCGAGAACAGGTAACCTACCTAAGTCTATTGCGTATAGGGAATAATTAATAACATAAAAGACTTTGTTTCGAATATTTCTAAATACTTCAAACACCCTTGAACTTAGAAGAGAAAACTGATAATGAAACTTAAACAAAGAGCCAATCAAAGAGATTCTATCCTAGAGAAACAAGTATGTTCATTTCAAGCTCATGAATTAAAGGGATGAACTTAAGAAGCTTGTTTCCTATAGAAATCAAAACAGTAAATAACAATCAACTCCAATCACTCTTGAAATCAAAATCAACTCTAGCTTCATGTAATTCAAACAAACCAGTACAAGGAATATTCAGTATAATTGAAAGACTTCATTATAGAGCATGAAGATGAGGTATAAAGTCTTCTGGTTCCTTGATGTACTAAAGCTACTGCAATCATAAACTCAAGATATCAGTCCCACACTTCAAATAATTAAATGGCCATCTCCAACATTTGAGAATGAAATATCTATTCGATCTAGAACCTGATTATTCGCACCAATCCAAAAACGATTAACTCAATGTTGAACTCTGAAAATAAATTAAAGCTCATTAACACACACACTGTTTTAAAATATTCACACAAACACACAAAACGTATACAGGGAGGTTTACCTTAGTTGGGGTGGTGGGACCTTGCTGAACCAACAAGGAACCTCTTAAGAAAGTAACAGACTAAATCTTTTCACTCACATTCAGGAAGGAATTGACATAAAAGATCTTTTGCATTAATTCAACTGGTAAATTGGATCAACAGTTATTTACTTCATACATAAAATGATATGTATTGTCTGGTTCTAATAGCATACTTCGTTACATTCCTTATTATCCACACCCGCTATCACCTATATAGCATTCCTTATATAAGGTAAGTTGATACTATCAATATCTATAGATAAGCGTTAAACAGCTTGAGAGATTTTACAATTTATTTTTACATTGAATTTCTAGGAATCGACTCCATCCTCATGACACGAAGTGCATGAGCGATGGAGTCTCTCGTAATCTGGAAAACTGATTTGGGAGATTCTGTTCAACTACCTTCTTGAAATCTTCACCATCATACTAGTCCAACTGGTGCATTCTGGAAACAGAGATTTTGGTACCAGAATACACACAGTCGTGAATCTGAGTACTGGAATGGGCATGAAGCAAATAGTACTGGAATAGCGCATGACTTGGTACGGAAATAGATTTGGAGTAGATGGTACCATATCAAAACTTCATTGGGTACTAGAATGGATTTGGTACCAAATTTCACAATGACTGGTAGTACTGGAATAGCACAAGTACCAGATAGGCTGCTCATAAATCAAACCATTAGGACTATACAAAATAAAACACTTTAATTGAATTATTTCAAGAAAGTTAAACAAACATGCTTCAAATCATCAATTACCTCTTGTGAACATGAACAAGGCTATTAGGTATGTGTTTGAGAGTGAATATTCAAATATAGTCTTATAACATAAGCAAAAAGGCTCGGATACAAGGTAAGATAGGGTATTATGCATGTCAAAATAGGGAATCAACATGCGTGCAGACCCTCCACAAACCTCCCAGCCTTAGACCACACTACTCATCACTCTCAGTAGTGGGTCACCCCCAAGCTAGGACTAAACTCCACCCAGGTAAAGGGATTCCTAACCAGGCTGATGTATCTTAGACAATAGGAAAGAATTTGTCACAGGTGCCAACTCAAAATAAAATCCTACATTCCTTCATTCCCCACATGCCTATCCCAACCCAGGAAATGTGCCCCTTCACTGCTCAACAGTCCCTCAGCTTCCCCACTTCCCTTCTAGTGCTTCAGCAACAGACCGGATAGGAAGTCTCAGAGAGCTGTAGCTGCAGTTTATCACCTTCGGGAATGAATTCCCAACAATTCTCTCACCTAGAGAGAAATTGCTCACGGGCCTGACAACCTGCCTCTTCAGTCTCCCATGGGCCTGAAAACTCGCTTCTCCAGTCTAGCTCCCAAGATAACTAGGTACAGTTATGATACTGGTACAGATATGGGTACAGGTACAGGTATAGTGATGGTAACAGAAAGGTATGGAGGACAGTTGAATGAGTGAGTGAATGATCATGGAATGATAGAAAAATGAACTAATTCCAATATGTATGTATTCATGTTCATAACTTGACACTTGTCATGTTGGGAGATACTTTGGCCCACTTGTCCCCATCCTTATAACTTCAGATAAAATTATTATCCAAACTTTATACTTTAAGGAATCCTAATATAATATTCCTTTTTGGCTTAAGCACCCTAGCTTAGCCCTTTTTCTTAACATATAGCCCCTTCTTTCCCTAACTAGTGTATTTTAGTCCCCCATACTATTTTATCATGGTCGGTCTACACATAATGATGTATTATATTAATGATAAGACATATACAAAAATAGGCTCACTAGCCTTTAGCATCTAGGCTCTCTAGACTAATTCAACACATAATCCTCCTAGCTTATAATAACTGGCTCACCAACCTATAAAACAAAACATATACAAAAAGGCTCCCTGGCCTCAAAATCATGCACACTTAATTTTGTTGTGAGTGGTATCCTGGAATGTGCACACTTCATCATTTTAGTGCGGAGTACATGTGCACACTATACCATGGAAGGTGCATACAAAAATGATATCAAACATCTCACCAACTTAAGTACATTTTCATTTACATTTACATTTGGGGTTCATCCTAGGGGTATTACAATCCCCTCCCCTTATTTATGCACTATCCTCAGTGCATTATGTACATATATACTACAAAAATTTCAAAAATCCTAAAAAATATGCAGGTTTTCTGCCCACATTTCATCCTCATGCTCCCAAGTAGCATCCTCAAGACTATACTAGGTCCATTAGACCTTTACAATCCATATGGCTCGATTCTAGATCTGTTTAATTTTTTGGTCCAGAATGCATATCGAATGTACTTGGAAAGCGCCTTCTTGCTCCCCCTGAATCACATTCCAATCAATAACATGATTAGAATCAGGTATATATTTCTTAAGAAATGATACATGAAATACATTATGAATGGTCAATGATGTAGGAAAGGAAAGCATGTATTCTATAGGCCCAATCCTCTCTAGGATTTCAAACGACCCACAATAGTGTGCTTCCAACTTTGAACAATTTCCCAACTTTAGGGAACATCTATTGGCCTTCACTTTCAAGAATACATGGTCCCCCACTTTAAATTCCCTGTGCATTCTTCACTTATCAGCATAGATTTTTTTCCTATCTTGGGTAGCCTTTAAATTTTGTTTTATTTTCAACATTTTCTCCTCCATTTCCCTGAGTAAATCTGGCCCAACCATTGCTCTATCTGTTGGGTTATCCGAGCTTACTATTGTGTTGCACCTTCTGTCATAAAGTGCCTCAAATGGGATCATATTTAGAGATGTTTGGTACCCATTTTTATAAGAAAACTCTACTAAGTGTAGGTAGTCTTCCCATTTTTATGGTTTATCCATCATATACATCCTCAACATATCCTCAATCACTTGATTCACCCTCTCTATTTGTCCATCTGATTATGGATGATAAGTTGTACTAAAATTCAAATGTGTTCCAAATACATTAAATAATCCCTTCCAAAAATTTGAGGTGAATTTTGGATCTCTCTCAGACACAATTGTCTTGGGTATACCATGTAATTGAGAAATTTATCTCATATAAACATCAACAATGTTGGTTGCCTTGTGAGTGAGCTTTACTGGAATAAAATGGGCACCTTTAGTAAGTTTATCCACCATTACCATAATAGAATCATGATGCTTGTTTGTTCTGGGTAGTTTGGTGATGAAATCCATTGTTACAACTTCCCATTTCCACTCAAGAATGGGTAATGGTTGTAGCAAACCAATTGGGTGTCTATTCTCAGCCTTTACCTTTTGACACTCCAAACATTTGGCAATAAAATCAACAACTTATTTCTCCATGTCTGGCCAATAATATTGGCTCTTGACAGCTGCAATAGTTTTCTAATAACCTGGGTGCCCAACGTAAGGTACATTATGTATTTCTCTCAATATCATAATTTTCAATTCCTGGGAATTTGGTACATAAATTATGCCCTTGTATATAAGAATTTCATCATTTTCTAGCTTATAGTCTTCAATTTTATGCTACAAATTACCTTGTTGTAATTTTTCCACTAACTCCTTGTATTGCAAATCTAATTTTTCAGCCTCTATGATTATGTCTTTCAAATCTGATTGTCACATACTTATGGCTATAGCATGCATCTCATGCACTCTTCTTTTAAGTGCATCAACCACTTTGTTCTCTTTCTCTTTGATATGTTTTATATCAAAGTCATATTCACAGATAAATGCTAACCACCTGCTTTGCCTAGCATTTAGACTTCGTTGATCAAATAAATATTTCAGACCATTATGATCTGTCCTTAGCTAAAACCTTTTCCCCATGAGGTAGTGCCTCCACTTCCTCAAGGCATGCACTATGGTTTCCAACTCCAAATCATGAGTGGCATAATGTCTTTCATGCTCCTTCAACTTCCTTGATTCATAAAAAAAAAAAAACCCTTTTCACTAAGGACTCCACCAAGTCCTTCTTTACATGCATCTATGAATACAATGAAGTCTTCATTTGGATTTTCAATCCTTAAAATTGGAGCAGTAGTTAATAATTGCTTCAAGTGTTGGAAACTCTTTTCCCAATCCAATGTCCACTGAAACTTCACACCCTTATTTTGGAAGGAAGTGATTGGGTGTGCAAACTTTGAGAATCCTTCAATAAATCTCTTATAGTATCCTGCAAGGCCCATGAATGATCTAACCTTTGTCACATTCTTTGGTGCTAACCATCCTCTAATGGCTTCTATCTTCTCATGATCCATTTTTATCCCATCCTCTGAAATGATATGCCCCAAATAATGAATTTTCTTCTGATAAAATGAGCACTTTCTTAATTTGGCATACAACTGATTCTCCCTTAATACTTGTAATACCATCCTCAAGTGTTGTTTATGTTCTTCCTTTGACTTAGAATATATAATAATGTCATCTAAAAATACAATGACAAAATTATCTAAGTATTCTCTGAAAATACCATTCATTAAACACATGTAGACAGTTGGTGCATTTGATAACCCAAATGGAACCACTGTGAACTCATAATGACCATGCCTTGTTCTAAAAGCAGTCTTGTTGATGTCTTCTTATTTAAATCTTACTTGATGATAACCAGACCTAAGATCAATCTTGGAGAATATTTTTGCATCTTTCACCTGATCAAATAGGTCATAGATCCTTGGAAAAGGATACTTATTCTTCACAGTTACCTTTTTCAACTGCCTAAAGTCAATGCAAAGTCTTAATGTTCCATCATTTTTCTTCACAAATAAAACTAGGGCACCCCAAGGTGGCACACTTGGGCATATATACCCCTTCTTTAGAAGCTCTTCAAGTTTCATTTGCAACTCATTCAATTCTAGTGTACTCATCTTGTATGGAGTCTTGGATACTGGAGCTGCTCCAGGCATCAAATCTATGGAGAAATCAATGTTTCTTTTAGGGGGTAATCTTGGTATTTCCTTAAACACATCTTCAAACTCTTTTAGGACTGCATAATATTCAATATTTGACACCTTATCTTTAGGTGTCTCTTCCATATGTGTTGCAAATATTTGACACTCTTTTCTGTAACATTGCTTTAGCTACAATGATGAAATTTCTATAATGGTTATTGTGTTGGGAATTCCCTTAATTGTCCTTAGGTTCCCTTCCTCATCCAAGCAAATAAATGCCTTGTTATGACAGTCTAGGATGGCATGATGTTGGTCCAACAATTTCCCAATTAGACAGTTATAGGAACCTAAAGGAAAGATGTTTAAATCTTCCCTAGTGTTCAGTCCATTCATGTCCATAAGACATGACCTAACCATCTCATTAACTTTTATTTTGGCTCCGGTAGCCAGCTGAACCAATAAATATTTTCCATTCTTGCATCTTGGCAAATGAAAACTTTCCACCATCTTAGGATCTATATAATTATGACTAGCTCCTGAATCAATTAAAATAGCAATGGTTTGGTCATTGATCATACCTTCCACTTCAATCATATGTGACTAATATTTTGCTTGCTTTTGTCTATGGATGCATAGATCATTGGTACATTTATGCCCATGTCTTCCATTGTTTCATCTTATTGTACATTGTGAAAGGTCCTCACTTTTTCACCTCTGTGAGGGAAATCTCTAAACATATGATCTCCTTTACAACCCCAACATTTAATAGGTGGTTGCCTTGGCCTTTGACCTCTTGTCTCCATCATTCGGGGTTCTCTGGAAGTTGGTTGTCCCTGAGTATTATTTCTAAGGAATGGTGGCTTAGTTCCCTTCTTCCTCTTATCCATCTTGAATTTATTCTTGTCTTCCGAAGATTTTTGGAAATTTAGTCTTGATGTTTTCTAATCATATAGGCATTTAGCTCTCCTTTTGATCTCCTCCAATGTTTTGGGATCATCATATTGTATTTTGTCACTGACAAATGAAGGAAATCCACTCAAATACCTATGAATCTTAATTGTCTCATCCTTGATGAAAGAAACATACTTAGTCAGTTCTAAAAACTTTCGTTCATATTCATCTATGGTCATACTCTCGAGTTCGAGTACAAAGAACTCTTTCATTTTCTTGTCATAGTATCTCTTAGTCAAATATTTCTTTTCAAAATATTTCTTGAATTCCTTCCAAGTAACATTTTTCTCTTTAATGTGTTGCACCTGCATAAGTTGATCGCACCACATGGATGTATTTCCCTTGATTTGATAGATTGAAATTCTTCCTTCTGCATGAGAAGAATAATTATGCAATTGAAAATACTTTCTCATGCCCAACAACCATCTCTCTGCATCTTCATCCTTCTTGTGCTCACCATCAAAAGTAGAAGGTTTGATTTTGTTAATTTCTCCTTGTAGCTCATCCACCAGAGACCTCTTATGCTTCCTGATAGGGGATGTACTTGAGTTGATGTATACTCTCTTATTGGAATGCCTCAGGGAGTGATGGTGATGTCTACTAACACTTCTTGTTCTTCTTTTCTTATCAGGAGACCTATGACTTACTGATTTGCTTAAGCCACTCTCCTTATCCAATTTATTGTCTATTATGTTAAATCTCTACATTAACTTCATGTTGAAGTCCTCCTGCTACTCCTTGGATTTCATCAGCCTTTCGTTATCAAATTTATGACTTTGGACATCCTTCTGCAAATTTTTAATGCTCTCTGCCATATTCATGTTTCCATCCCTTCCTTCTCCATGTCCATTGGAGTTTGTTCCTTCAAGGCCCATATGGATATCCATCCCTCAGATCTCATCTTCCTGGATGTAATCCCACTATGCATCGTCCATTCCTCTACACCTTGTGCTGATATGATCTTATCTAGTTTTTGTTAACTTTGCAAAATGTGCAGCCAACAAAACTTTGTCAGGTTAACTGACTCATCAATTTCATGAAAAATATAAACCATTCTAGTTCAATATTATATCAGAATCATTTCTTCTGATTTCCTAAAAAATTGATTTCCCAGATCAATTTTTCGGGTGAATAATTATATTCTAGTGTCCAAGAAATTTCCAATGCCTACTTCCATGCTCAATTCTAAGTCTTGAGCAGAAAGTTATGGTTATTTCAAAATTGTCCATTAATTTTTCTGTTCACTCTTCAACTTGGTGCAACTCTGCACTATAATTATGCATTTTTTCACCTACTCCATTGGAGTTTTAGTAGGATCTCAATTTGGTTTCTTCATATACATATTTTGGACAATCTATCCAAGTTTCACCTTTTTCTGGGTTCTAGGATGCTAGTTACATCTTGCTGAAGTTCTAGTCCAATTCGCATTTTTTATCTAGAATGCTACAAGTACCTTATTTTCCATCTTAAACACTTTTAACATGCCCAAAATTTTAATTCATCTCTAGGAATTTCTTATATAGTTCAATATATTTTCATAGTCTTCTCTTGTTCCTCAATCTGATTCCGGAGCAGAAAGTTATGGCTCTTCGAAGTTAGTTGGGTCTTAAAATTTACCCTCCACTGTTTGTCCTGTAACTTCTTCATAAAAGCTTTGTTTGATGAACACTTTACACCATTACAAATATCTCTCCAGGATATTTTATTTGAGCTGCAAAGACAATGTGTACCTTGATACATTTTATTCTCGGGGTTTTTGAGTAGCTAAAAATGTTGTTTAGGACCTCAAAAACGCATTACAAAAAGATGATATTCAAACAGTATAAAATTTCGTAGAAATTCACTGGTTTTTTGTTGTTGTAAACCATCCAAATGACTTCGTACGCCCAAATTGGAACTTGTACACCCATATTTAGCATGTGCAACAATACCATAAGGTAGTGCATGCTCTGTGCACCTATAAATAGTGTGGATCACTTCTCTGTCGCGCCAATAACTAGTGCACACTACTTTTGTATTGTGAGCCAATATCCACCATGCACAATTTTGGTTGATGCACTATTACTTGTTGCACACAATTTTTGTGTCACACGCTAATATTTTGAGTGCATTTTACTGTACGCCCTGCACCATGCCAAAGTTTAGTACACCCGCACCATGCACCATTACTCTGCGTGCACCATTAACTAAGTTGTAGTGTGATATCATATACCCACATTGCACATGCACCAACAAAATTCCTCTGCTCTTTGTCAATACTTCTCACACCACACGTGCCATTATTATGTGTGTACACACTATGCACACCAGTATTATGCATGCGACACTCAATATGCACCGCACAATGCTAAATTTATTGCGCACAACTGCGTGCCAAAATTTTCTGCACATTACCACTCTGCATCGCATAGCACCAAAATTAAGTGTGCACATCCACGTGCCAATATTTTTTGCACATTTCCACTCTACACTGCGCAGTACCAAATTTTAGCGCATGCACCTGCAGGCCAATATTATTCCCAAACTCAATTCGCAAATTGAGAACTTTAATCAACTAATATTTATCCATATGTCATGGTTTCCCTGTAACTTCAAATTCGACCAATTCTAGGTCTTAATTTTATAGAACAGACATTAAATCAATAATAACTCACCACTTGACCAAATTTCTCAATTTTCCCATGAATTTAACAACAAAAATTGGGGCTTTTCCCAATTCCATGCAATTGCTTCTAATTTTTACCATGGACGCTCTGTAACTTGAAATTTGGCCACTTCGAAATCAATCCTCTATGAAATTTCACTTCAACTCAAATTTCTCAACCCATCCAGGCTCAGTGTTGAAAACTGAAGCTCGGATACCATATTGTAACATCCCCAGCATCCAACTGGGCTATTCCACGTAAAAAAAAATTGAACTGTATGCAAATTAAAACATATACACACAGAAACTCTTGTGAAACTTTATGTATAAAAATTAAAACAAAAAAATGCATTCGGTAAATGCACCGATTCATACGAAAATAACAGCAACATATACATGCAGCATAGACAAGCAATACCCATAAATATAAAGACATATATAAAACACACACAGGAAAAACCCATAAAAATAAACACATGATAATACTGCAACATATAAATTAACACACAATTGACACTTATATTGGTAATAATATCACCGACTATGCATAGACCTTCCATGAACCTCCTAGCCTTAGGCCACACTTCTCATCACTCTGAGCAGTGGGTCACCCCCGATCTAGGACTAAACTCCACCCGGGTAAATGGATTCCTAACCAGGCTGATGTATCTCAGACAACAGGAAAGACTTCATCACAGGTTCCAACTCAACTAACATCCTACAGTCCTTCATTCCCCACATGTTTGTCCCACATCGGGAAGTGTCCCCCTTCTCTTCTCAACAGTCCCTCAGCTTCCCCACTTGCCTTCCAAGGCTTCAGCAACAAGCCGGACAGGAAGTCTCAGAGACCTGTAGCACCTTCGGTAATCAATTCCCATCAATTCTCTCACCCAGAGAGAAATTTTTCATGGGCATGAAAACCCCCCTCTTCAGTCTCCCACGGGCATGACAACCCGCTTCTTCAGTCCAACTCCTAAGATAACTAGGTACAGGTATAGTACTAGTATGGATATGGGTACGGGTACAGGTACAATGATGGTAACAGAAAGGTATGGAGGACAGCTGAATGAGTGAGTGAATGATCATGGAATGATAGAAAAATGAACTAAGTCCAAGCTATATGTATGCATGTTCCCAACTTGACACTTTTCATGTTGGGAGCTACTTTGGCCCACTTGTCCCCATCCTTAGAACTTAGGATAAATAATTATCCAAAATTTATACTTTAAGGAATATTAATATAATATTCATTTTTGGCTTAAACTCCCTAGCTTATCCCTTTTCCTTAACTTTTAGCTCCCCCTTTCCCTAACTAGTGTATTTTATTCCCCCATAATCTTTTATCGCAGTCGATCTACACATAGCGATGTATTATATTAATTATAAGACATATACAAAAATAGGCTCATTGACCTTTAGCATCTAGGCTCTCCAACCCGATTCAACACATAAGCCTCCTAGCTTATAATAACTAGCTCACTAGACTATACAACACAACATATACAAAAGGATCCCTAGCCTCAAAATCATGTGCACTTAATTTTGTTGTCCGCGGTATCCTGGAATGTGCACACTTCATCATTTTAGTGCGTAGTACATGTGCGCACTATACCATGGAAGGTGCATACAAAAATGATATCAAAATTCTCACCAACTTAAGTACATTCACAGTTGGGGTTTGTCCTAGGGGTATTACAAGAAATATCTACAACCAACAAAATCTTGGTTTTTCTTCAACAATTTGTTTCCCCTTCCCAAGCCAAACGCAAATGAGGAAGATGAGTGCGGTGAAATATTTTACGGAGTGAAGTCTCTATGAAAGGTGTGAACAGTGAACGGGTGCGTGAATTAATTTATGAATAGGTGGAACGACCAACATCAGAATGAGAGTGAGAATGGGAGTGAGAAGAGAACGAATGACGAACCAACGAATGAGATAATCAGTGAACATGAAAACCCCCCCAACAAACTAGGGATGGGTTTATGTAATTCATGGGGATCAAGAACCCCTTGTCCTTCCCCTAAGAAGCTCACATAACTGATTTCCTCCATTAGAAAAAATGGATGATTTTAAAATATAAAATAAATTCGTATCCCCTCAATCCCCCTCCCTTATGGAATCATAGCCCCCTATAAGTCTAGTCCTTGTCCCTCTAGCAACAAACAATGTATTTATTATTAATAATGATCAAAACATTACATTTCTTAGGTAGGTTGGCCTCTTTTAATTGTTTGGGCACTATGGCCTCTCAACAATTAACAAATACATTTATTTAATATAGGGCTCAAAACCCAGAGTGTTACATCCCCTCCCCCTTATTTTGGCACTGTCCTTAGTGCATATACAAAACAGAGACCAAAATCTCAAAATTTATTCAAAAAGATGTAGGTACTCTGCCCGCATGGCATCTTCATGCTCTCAGGTAGCATCTTCAGGAACGTAGAAGATCCACTAAACTTTTACCAGCTCTATAACTCGATTCTATGGCATCTTGACTTTTATGTCAAGTATTCGCACCAGCTCGACCTAGAAGTCTCCCTATGTCTCTACCTGAATCAGATGTAAATCAATAACATGGTTAGCATCATGTACATATTTCTTTAGCAAATAGACATGAAATACATTATGCACATTCATGGAATTAGGCAATACAATCATGTATGCAACTGGCCCTCTTCTGTCCAATATCTCAAATGGACCACAGAATATAGCTTCCAGCTTTGTACAACTACCCAACTTCAAAGAGCTCTTCTTGGGTTTTACTTTCAAAAGCACATACTCCCCCAATTAAATTCTCTTATTGTCCTATTTTTATCTGCATAAACTTTTTTTATATCCCGAGTTGCCTTTACATTCTACTTAATATTAGCCATATGGTCTTCCATTTCCTTGAGCAACTCTGGCCCAAGTGCCACTCTATCTGTTGGGTTGTCCCAAATCACTGGAGTATTTCATTTCCTACCATACAAAGCTTCAAATGGTCTCATATTCAATGAATCTTGGTACCATTATTATAGGCAAACTTAACCAAGTGAAAGTAATCTTCCCACTTAGATGGCTTATCCATCGCATACATTCTCAACATGTATTCAATTACTTTGTTGACTCTCTATGTCTTCCCATTAGACTGCGAATGGTATGTTGTGCTAAAGTTCATATTTGTACCAAATCCTTTGAATAATCTCTTCCAGAAATTTGAAGTAAACTTTGTGTCTCTGTCTGAGACAATTGTCCTAGGTATCCCATGCAACCTAGCAATCTCCCTCATGTAAATTTCTACAATATTATTTTTTGTATGAGTTGTTTTTACAGGAACAAAATGATTAGCCTTTGTCAATTTATCAACCACTACCATGATTGAATCATGTTTCCTTGTTGTCCTGGGCAATTTAGTTATAAAATAAATAGTTATCACTTCCAATTTATTCTTTGGAATTGGTAATGGTTGTAGCAAACCCATTGGGTGCCTATGTTCAGTCTTCCACCACCGATCCAATGTTGGGGATGCAATGAAGATCACATTTACAATGATTTCCCCCACATCAAGGATAGAGTGAATACTATGCACAACATCCAACAGGATACAATAGTTGAAGACATGGGAAGAATTTATGCAGCCTTAGATGATCGACAAGCAGAATACCAATAAAAAATGATCAAGGTGGAAGATAAGATCATAAATCATCCTATTGTTATTTTAATTGATTCAAGAGAAATTCATTGTTACATTGATCCTAATATGGTGGATGGATTACTTTTGGAGAAAAGTAACCTTGGAAAATCAATTTTGGTTCAATTAGCCACTGGAACCTGTTGAGATGTCCTAAATCCCTTTAACTCAACAGCAGGAACCAAACCCACCATCGAGGCCCAATTAGACTCTGCATCGTTTAATAGTGGAATGGTTATCCAGATCTTGTGATCCATCCAAAATAATCGATGGAATTTATGTTTTCTTTTGAAGGTTTTTCTCTTTCAGTTCGGACATTCTCTTTTTCTATTTTCTCTTAGGTAGGACTGATATAAGATCAAGCCAGTATAAACCAACCAAGTGACAAACTAGGAACAAACTTGACTATTGGAGAAGAGGTTGAGCTTGGGATAACCCTTTACTCTAGCATGCATACAGTGATCATCTACCATAGGCCTAGTATTAATATGTTAACCGTGCGGGTATTCCAATTACTAACTGAGATATAATTTATCGAGAGAAAACATGCATGTGATAAACAATGGCAAGTAAAATAATTCACTTAACTCTAATCATCAATCACATAATAACACAATGACTTATCTTCATCATTAAAGAAAAGAACTGTAAAACATTGCATCAAATAACTTATCAATAGATTTAGTAGATCTTACTCATTACAACATCCATTCATGAGAAAAAATAATAAATAATTCTTCTCCACATCCAATCATACACACATTTGATGAAAACACAATCTTGTCTCTGGTCCCAAAAAGGACTTCTCAATTAAAGGTAGCTCCTAAATAGTTCTTAACAAAACCAAAAATGAGGGTCTTTGCAACAACCATCGACCTTTAATTAACCGGTCGATGCCCTTATTTATAACATAAAATTAACTAAAAATAACAATTAAAGTGCATCTAAGTAAAACAAAACTCGCCACATGGTGTTCTATTTTATCGATTTTTCTAAGAGTCATCTCAAGATATCACCTAAGTGGGTGACTCTTCTCATACTCTGACCACTTGTTAAATAGATCCTTGCATGTGTTGGCATATGGGAACCTATGTTGTTCCATTATGGCCAAGTGAATCTCTCTTATCTCTACTTCTTGTGCCTGATACTTGACTATTTTGGCACTTAATTGTTGCAACATAGCCTGAGATTTGATTGGGTGCTCCATGAACTGTCGCAGTTGACCTGGTGCCATATATGTCACCTTATCTATCTCCTCGGCCCATGATGAGTCTTGTTTGGCATGAATCTTGACTATGTCGCGCAACTCGACAAAGTCGTCGGGTGTGCCAAAATCGGGGAGGCCGATGCCTTTCATTACCTGGTTGATCTTGATCCAAATTTTCTCTCACTTCACCCATTTTCCTTAGATTTCTCGATCCATTTTTCCCAACACTCGTCTGATTTCTTTATGTGATCAAGGATGCTCTCTTTTAACACCTGGATGTCGTGTTCTTCTGTATCTCAACCCTATTGGACCGCACTGATATAGTCGACCCTCTCCATGGATTGTTGTGCTTTCTTGTACCACCTCTCCATATATTTTCACATCTCAAGTTCCATGAGGGTGTTTTCCTGAAGCTTGGCTATCCTTGCAGTGAATAGGTGTTTCTCATCTGTAAATTTGTTGTAGGCCTCCTGGAATTCTCTCCTTAAGAACATTGTGGCCTATGTGGTGTCCTGATAGTATTTATCCAAGTGGCGCAAATGTTCCAATTCTTTCAGACAAGAAGTTGGCTCCTCTTCATATCTTTTAGCTCTGTCCAGGGTGGCATCTGTGATTTCCATCCCTACGTCAATAATTTTGGATATCTTAGCATGCTCTGTGTTGATCATATATTCTTCCGTAGTGATGAGGATAGAGTGATATAAAGTGATCCTCCTCTTCTTGGTGGTTCTCTGGACGATATATTTCCTTTTCCTGTCGTAAGCGATGGAATGTATGTCGGTTACTTCATCCACAGGTTTGGGGATTTGTTGATCTCCCCATGTGAGTGTATTCCCCAGACTCCCAATGGTATATACTTGTTCAATATTGTGTTCTTGAACTTCCTCCATGTGTTCTGAAGGCTCGACTTTTTCTTATCACTCATCAAGGAGTTCAGAACCAATTGAAATTGAGGCATCGAGGGTAGGAATGGTACTTACTTGATCTTCGATTGTTGAGATGCCGATTTCCTGTTGTGGATATTCTTCCTTTTATTTGCCTGACCCTGGCTCATCCTTTAGAATGTCCCCTTGGGTGTCTAGTGAATTGGGCAGATCAGTGTCTAAGACACTCACAAATTCTTGTTCATTCTATAGAAGCCCCTGAATTTGAGCATCGAGAACTGGGGAAGATGTCTTCTCTAGCTCCTTTTCCTCTTTGACATGTACAGGGGTAATAAGTGATACCTCTGGGCTCTCATCATCATCATATATTTTTATCAATTTGGGTTTGGCTCACTTACTCTCCCTGATGTTTTGACTGTCTTTGGCTAGGCTGAAACACTTGTCTAGTCTGAAACAGCTGTCAGCGATCCAGCCGGTGGCCTTGAAAATTTAGGGTCATCTAACCCAAAAATCTCATCAATGTCTATGAATTCAATGTCACTTGGTCCCATCTGGCTTTCATCTAGGTTGTTGGTAGGGATCCTTGTGCTACCTATGAGGTTCGGGTCACCTTGCAACTAATCAATTATCCATTGTGTGTGTTCTATCATGAGTAATCCCCTCTCCCTTGCATCCTAAGTCATGGGGGACCCTCTACCTTACACTGGGGCTACCAGGGGGGATTCTGCTGCTTCAGCCCCTATCATTTATTTTTGGCCCTGAGGGCTCCTTGGGATAATTGTTCTGGGATTGTCACTTGTTCATCCAGTCTCATGGCTTTGAACCTAATCATCTTAGGGTCAGCCATCCTTGCCACCACTTCGTCCCAGTCCTGGGCATTTTCTGTGAAGACTTCATCTTAAAATTTGTTGTGGGCATATGGCCAGCAGGACGACACCTATGAGGCATGTTTCAAGACCAAATATTTTGGGTCGTGTTTGCAGAATCGATTGGTCTGGAATCTAAACTCCAATTGGCTCAGTCCTTCTTACTTGGCCTGAGCGGTGTCCTTCACCAAGTAGAAGCCTACATGGAATCCATAGGGTATAAATGCCCATTTTTTATCCTTGATCATGGTGGCATTGTAGCCTTGCAGGATAGTTTGGTATCATATCTCCCCCACTACTAGTCTATCAGGAACATGTGCTAGCAGAAGACTAGGTGCTCTAGTGGCCTTGAAAACCCTGATGTAGGTATCGTTCTCATCCAGATACCGGTGGTCAACCTTCGATATCATCTTTTCGGCTGCATTCAACAGTCTCGGGCATTGTTTCTTGAAAATAATGAAATAAATGTGTGCGATGAATTCATCGTCGATGAGGGAGTATGATTTTTTGTACATGTTCTCCCATAGAATGCTAAAATATATGTGGTCCGGGAGTTATGGGATGTGGAAGCTTAGGTTCATGCCAGAAAAGACGTTTCTGGCACACATGACGTCCAGTAAATACAAATCCATGTAGAAGGTTGGAGTCTCTCCTTCTTTCGACGCCTGAGCCTATTATATGCAAATGCTCATCTGCTTTGAAATGATGGTTCCCTAGTTGAAACCACTCCTAAAAATGGCCATTGTGTAAGCTAGAGGCATCCATGCCTCTGAAAATTTGGATCAGTCTTTCTCCCCATACAACTGGTAGATGAGACCCATTAGATAGATATAATGCTCCCTTAAGTTGGTAGTATGGTACCAACCGGAGGTCCGATTGGTGTATTTTTTATCTTCTCTCCACCGTGAGGCCATCACCCAGTTGGTGTCATGGTGCTCATATAAGTTTATGACAAAATCAATGTTCAATCACTCCTCCGAGTCTCTAAGCTTGTAATACTTCTACACCTCCACTGGAAGGAAAACCCAGACACACCCACCACTATCGTCATTGATTAAACAGTTTTGTGTCTTTGAGTGGTCAATGAGACAGAAGTTCTATACAGGGAAACACGGGGTTTTTCTAGATGCCATGTGCAGGTACGACCATTGGATATTCGAAAAACAATTGTTGTCGATATTTCTCACATCTGGGTCATTGTGCGGGATACATTTCAAGAATTCTTCCCGACTAATCTTCTTGAAGAGTTCTCCCCAATGTGGGAGTATCGCCTTGGTCCCCATGCTTACCTTTGTGTCTCCAAAGGTTGGAGGTTGGGTGAAAAAATTCTTTTTATATGTCTTAATTACTGGTTTTGGCCTCTGAGTGAATTCTAATTGTTTTGTGGCCCCTGGAGAAGAGCCTTCCCCTACCTCTGGTTCTTTTAGTTTTATTGCTCTCGACGATCACCTAGTGCTTGGCTTTCTTCGAGGCATTTTTCCTACAATCGAAATAAATCTTTTAGAGACTGCGTACTGAGAAAAACTCGATAATATATATATATATATATATATATATATATATATATATATATATATGAAGTTTAAGCATGAAAAATCCACAGACTGGTACATACCTGTAAATCTTGCTAAACCTGGTTATTTGATACTCACGGAATCTTTGCAGCTTTCAAATTTCTCATTTCGATTCTCTGAATGCTCTTAAACTCCTTTGCGTTCTGAATGGTTTCATTTACAATGGATGAAGAGAATTTAAACTGAGGAAGAACTTACCGTGTCATATCATCCATTTAATTCAGGGGATGAGTGGAATTCAAACAAATCTTATGCCAAATCTCTACAACTTGAATTTATCATGGGTTGACGACGGAGGCATGGAGGGTGAAATTTTCTATTGGTAATTTCAAATGGTTGTTTTGATTCGTAGACAAAGTAGAAACTAATGAAAGATTTGGTATTAGTTAACTCCTTAAATGATCGAATCTACTCGTATCTAGCGCTAAAATGTCCCATCATGTCGATTTCTTAGTGGGCGGATCGGGGATGCGCCATGGATGTTTTCATTGATATCCTGTGAAAAACCTCCGATGCTGATCGATTCCATCGTCCGATGCTGATGTGAAAAAACTTACTCGGCGATGTGACTTGGACCTAGGGAACCAAAATTGACTTGGGTTTAATCTAGACCATATGGTTTCTCCAATCTGGCAAAGACATGTGGCATTGAAGACCAGTGGCTTAATTCATGTGTATTAGTCGGAGTCGGGACTTTATTCAAGTCGTGCATTCTAAAATAAACCTGGGCTCACCGATGCCGAAAAGGTATTGAGGGTCGGGGATCAGAGATGAACCTATCACGATTTTTCTTCAAGTTAGCTTCCACAAAAACTTCCTATTCTGAAACGCTTCAGGAATTGGTGATCGGAGAAAAAATATAGTGTGGTCTGAATGTTCATCGTGATTTGGTTTTCTCCGATTCCGACAAGTGCGTCAGGTATCGGATATCGGCGATATCATTTCTTTCTTATTTACCATTTACTCCCTTCTCCTTTTACCGATGTCGATGGGGGATTGGATATCGATGATTTTCATAGGTGATACTGGCCTTGAAACAAAACTTCATTTTGCCAATATCTGTGAATATCAGTGCTCGACGACTGAGGTTTCCCAAGTGATTTTTTTTGTCCTCTTAATTTCTTTCGATGTCGAATCTTGAGCACGTCAGGTGAAGTGTTTTGGTTTTTGACTCCTTATTTAAGTGTTAAGTCTTTTTAATTCATGGTTTTTCATAGAGTTAAATAAACTTGAAAATCTAATGAGAGTCAAGAGAACTAGCAAAGACAAAACATTTCTCAAAAGGAAATCAAATTCAGACAGTGCAAAGATCAAGTGGTAACCAAAAAGTGAAAAAAATGACATAGGATTTTTAAGGTGTGTTGAGTGCTCAAAAAATGGCAACTTATTGGGAGAAATCATAAACTTTGTTCCTTCCTTGGGCTTGGCTGATGAAAAAGTTGATTAGGAACCTAACTATTTTTCATCATAGCTTCTTTTACCCTTGCATTTGGAATTTCTCCGGTTGATGCATCTAGGCCTGCCTGTGGGGTTTTTTTACCTTTGTTCCATCTTCTTTTCTTGCAACCTTGACTGATGCCCCCTTTTGACAAGAGTCTAGTAAATCACTCACTGGCACTAGGCCTTTTAGTTACCCTTATTCATTTTCTACGGTGTTTCTCTACTGCCAGTGAGCGTCCATAGCCCCGGTGGAGTCACCCTAACGTCACAGACCTTGCACTGCTTCCAGTGAGCATCCATAGCCCCGACAGAGATATCTGCATACCCTCTCTTACTGTGCACTCATTTGATATAGTTGATTTTTATTTTGGCATAATTCCCTGAGCGAGCAAGAGAGGTGGGCGTCTGTTATTTGCAAAAATGAAATGGTTAAAGTGAAACTCACTAGCTCTATCTCTGAGGTGCATGTAGTCCTTTCCAGTTTACCGTCTTTCCCTTAAGTTTTTACCAGACCACCAAGAGGACACTTCTACATTTCCCCAAATTTGTTCATCTGTGCAGGTTAGATAGAAAACCCCTCGAAACAGCCACAGGTTCCTTAGCATTTCTTGAGTTTGTATGTGAGCGATGAGTTAGGAAACAATTTCTCTATGTCTCATGATTTGAGGTCAAATATTTTCTTGCTAAACACAATATTTCAAAATATCAGAAGCACAATCGCAAAAGATAAAACAAAATGTATAAATGCAAAAGATAAATCAACGCATCTAAAATAAACACAGAAGATATTTTTTGTATTTTTTTTAATGAAAATATTGTTTTAGGGCTTGGTCATTCACTGGGAGAGCGTCAAGTTCCCCCCTCAAATTCTTTAGTCTATATGTGCCTAACCCAATCTTTTCAGCCACCTCGAAAGGTCTGAGCCATAAATTATGAAACTTAGAATGTTTTCCTTTAGGCTCATTTGCTCTGTCCCATTTTAGGACTAAGTCTCCTACCTCAAAATTCTTCTCTTTAGCCTTATGCTTATCAAACCATCTTTTAACTATCTGTTGGTGAGCTATGAACTTTGATTTATCTTTGTCCCTCTCTTCTTCCAGCATGAGTAGGGTGTCAATTCTTTGTTGTAATGACTGATAAAGGTTATCCTCTGGAATCATGAGCAATTTGAAGAGATGGAAGATAAAGCTCATTCGGGAGAATGGATTCTTGTCCGTATACCAGAAAGTATGGGGAATTCTCTATAGCTTCCTTGGGTTTGACTCTATCAACCCATAAATCATTATGAAGTGAATTATGTCGATTTCTTTGGTTGTCTGCAACTATTTTATTTAATTTTCTTACTAGGTTCTTATTAGTTGACTCTGCCACTCCATTTCCTTGTGGATAATAGTTTGCGGAGTATCTACTTATAATTCCTTTGTCTAGAGAAAAATTCGTTAATATGGTGGAAGAAAAGTAAGTTGCATTATCAAAAACAAGGACAGAAGGGACGTTGAACCTTGTGATTAGTTGTTGTTTTATGAATTGGATTACTACCTTCTCATTTACATGATTCAGAGGGATGACCTTTGCCCATTTCGTGAAATAATCGGTGGCAGTAAGTATGCACTTATGTTGTTTTGAAGAAATTGGTGTAATTTATCCTACGATATCTAACCCCCATTTCTCAAAAGACCTAGAAACGACCATTGGTTGGATTGGAACAGCTGCTCTCTTCTCCCTCCCAACGCTTATTTGACAAGTTTTATATTTTCTAGCGTATGTGTGAACGTCTTTGAACAAAGTGGGCCAATAATAGCCATCTCTCAGTATATTATGAGCGGTGGTGTTTCCTACAAAATGTCCACCGGCAGGACCATCATGGAGCTCCTTCATAACTTTGTCCACATCTTCATGTTCGAGACATCTTAGAAGTACCCCATCATAATTAACCCGGAAGAGTGCCGAATTTATGAGGCGATATTGTGCGGATTTTAACCTGAGATCTCTCCTTTCCATAGGGTTTAGGTTTTCTGGGAAGTCCCATGGTGCAGAAAATAAGTCAACTTCTCATACCAATACTCTTTCCCTGGGGATATGTATGAAGCTTCACCACACCATAATGCCATTTCATTCTCCCATCCGTTGTCTTCATTTACTTGGTCTTGATCTTCAACTGCCATTTTTCATAATCCTTGTCCTTTAACTAGTTTAGCAGGTTTTATATCTAGATAAAATTCTTGGACTATTTCCATCCAGTTCCCTCTTATTTCCCCCATCTCCTGTTGAGTAAATAGGGATCAGAATGCGGGGTGGGGAAAGATTACTTTGGTGTGGTTCTTGAATATGTAAGATCTGAAATGTTTTACCGCCTTGTAGAATGCATAAGCCTGCTTGTCTATAGAAGGATAATTTAGTTAGACACCTTGAAGATTAGTTCTCATGAATGACACCAGTGCCTCATTGTTTTCATCATCCTTCTGAGTTAATATTGTGGCCAACAATTGATCTGAGGAGAAATTATAGAGGAAGAAATATTTTTTGAAGTCGGGGCTTCGCAAAATTGGGGCATGAGATATTGCAGTCTTAATATTGCTGAAATCCTTTTTTGGTTCATCGTCCCACTTAAATTCAGCATCTTTATGAATCATTTTTTGTAAGCATTTGATATTTTATGCGAAATCAGGGGTGAATTTCCTCACAAAATTGATTTTCCTGAAGAATGATTGCATAGCCCTTTTGTTGTGAGGTAATGGAAGTTGAGCTATAGCCTTAATCCTTTTTGGATATATGTGGATGACTACTTGAGATATAATGTGGCCTAACAACTTACCTTCCTCGACACCAAAAATGGTTTTCTTAGGTTTTAAGGATATACCGTATTTCCTACACCTTTCGAAAATATGGGTTAAATGTTGGATGTGATCTTCTTTGTTCTTTGAATACATAGTCACATCGTCCAAGTAGACCACTACACACTTGTTGATTAGTCCCCAAAATTCTACGTCCATAGCCCTCTGGAAGGTCACTCCTGCATTGATTAACCCAAAGGGCATGCATTTATAAGTAAAGTTTCCCCACTTGGTTCAGAAGGTAGTTTTTAAATGGCCTTCCTCTGAAACCAGAACTTGGTTGTAACCTAAAAAACCATCCAATAAGGAGAAAATATCAGAGCCAGACATGGTCTACAAGAGTTGCTCCATCGGTGGGACTAGATAGTTGTCCTTTTCTGAAGCTCTGTTGAGGTTTTTGAAATCTACGCATAGGTGGATCTCCCCAGAATCTTTCCTTATAGGAACCAAATTCACTACCCATGAAGAGTGTCTAACATGGAAGATAATTTTGGCATCTAACAATTTATTTAAATCCTGACACATGATGGGCACTAGGGATGGGTGTTATTTCTGAAGCTTCTGTTGGAAGGGTTTTACTTCAGGCTTTAAAGGGATAGTGTTGAATGATATGGGTATCATAAGTTTTTAGGTCTCGGTAGGACCACGCAAAGACATATTGATACTGTCTGAAAAGTTTGAGATAAGACTTCCTTTATTTTTTAGATATTTTCTTGCTGAGGTTTACATTTTTTCTGGTTTTTTGGGGTTTCGAGATTTATAGTTTCATGCATGGGAAAAGAACTACCAGTTTTCACGTTTTTTGACCCCTTAAATCTTTCCCTTAGATCAAAAAGGTTTTCTAAAATGACTATTTTCTTTGGTATCGTGTGAGCCCTTGGTTTTTCAGTCAGTTGATCTGTCTGAGGATCGGCTTTTGCTAATTATTCCTAGAATACCTCATTGTCGATAGCCAAGACTTTAAAATTATCCTAATTGGTCAAAAAATCTATGATTTGTTCATCTCCTTCAAAGACCTTCCAATCAAAAATAGTGTTGGGCACCGACGGTTTGTAAAGTAGCTCCATAGTGAACTGGGAGGCTTCATAATCTTCTAGAGGTGACATCCTTCAAGAAACGGTGGCCAGAGAATCAACAAGAATTTTCTTTGCTCTTGGGATTGTTGTAATGTTGAAAGCTTCGAAATGCTCTATTAGCCTGTGCACTTTCTATTGGTAGTTCTTCAGGTGTGGGGAGCTGCAATGTATAGTATTCCTTACTTGTCTAACGATGATATCATAATCTCCAAAAACCTTCAATTCTTTGACGTTTAAGTCTATGTCTTTATTTAGCCCCTGTTTTAGAGCTTCATACTTGGTGGTGTTGTTTGTGCATTCAAACTCTAGTCTGCAGAACAGGAAATTCCGTTTACCTTTCAGATCAATGAGGATGCACCCTTCCCCAGACCCTTCTTGCGATTTAGAGCCATCAAAGTATAAGTTCCAAACTTGTGGGAAAATCTATCAGTTTCCTTTTTTCTGTCACCTTCCTCTTTTCCTCATGTTTGTTCTGTGATTTCTAACACAAGATCTTGGCAAAAGAGGGTTTCCTCCACCATCATCGGAAACTCCTCTTGAAAATCCATTTCAGAGTTTTGGGTAAGGGGAACATCAGATGAGTTAGGGGAGAAATTCCTGAAATCAGAGCTAGCACAGGAAAATCTATCGATGAGAGTTCATTAAGGGATTCTAAGTCGGTGACAGTGTGTTTTATATATATTTCCTTATCAATCCTGATCATATTTGTGTGTCCCTTTAATAGAAGCCAAAGGTGAGCCCAGTCTGTACTAAAGTATATGTTTAACTTCTCGGACCAATCTCGACTTAATAACAATCCATAATATTATGGGATATCTACTACAATAATGTCAATTACTTGCATGAATTTAGGGTGCATCGATATTCTGATCATAACATCTTTGAGTTCTCCCATGACCTTCACCTAGGTTTTGTCTATATGTATCACATGTTTATCACTTTTGAGGGGAACTGTGTTTAATTTTTTGCAAATAGACAGTGGCATAAAATTAGAAGATGCTCCTGAGTCCACCAAATAGTTATAAAGGTTTATGTTGAAGACTTCAAACATTAAAAGGAATGGAGGAACAAAATGTCTTCCCTTCTTATCTTCAGAGAAAGAATTCAGAGTCATCTTATTCCCTAGATCTGTGGGAGTTAGATTTCTTCCTAGGTCAATGCTTGTCGTAGGGTTTTCTATCGATTTCAATGCTTGTAGCAGGAAGTTTTTTGCTGAGGGATTCTACATATGTCCAAGAGTGATATGTTTTCCTTTAACTTCTTCAAATATTATACTATGTTGTAATCGAGCTTGGGCGATTCTCGTGTATGGATGTTTATAGGGTTTCTTATGGAAACAAAAGGTTCTTTTGGGTGATTGGGAGCTAGTTTTCCTCCCGAATTTGGGGTCATAGTAATGTCTTTTGAGACAAGTTGACCCCTACTTCGTGTTTTCACAACCAAGACTTCTGCAGGTGGTTCTTGACCCTAAAATAAGTCATTGGAAGGCATTGATATCTCAAGGTCACATATTAACATGGTTGTTTCTTCTGGTGGAGAAAATTCTTCCTGATCGGGAATATTTATAACCAAGTTGCTTGATTATTCGGTTAGGGAGACTTCATTTAGAAACTGGTTGGCCATCAAATTCATGGCATGCACCAATTGAGGGCAGTCTCTTTCAGAGTGATTCTCCTGATGATAAGTATAGAAAGAGTCAGATGCTACATTTCCCAAATCGATGTTTAAGTTGGATGGGGGAGGTTCAATTGCTTTGAACGGTGGATTTCTTTTTGAAAAAAGGCTTATAGGGCCTTTGGCCTTGGTTTCCCTCCCCTGCACTTCTCTTCATGTCTATGATTTCATTTGACAATTTCTTGGCCATGTGTCGTAGGTCTTCTATGTCCCCACTTCCCTTTTCAGGAGCTTGTTCTATTTGTTTCCCTGAGGGTCTAGTCAATAGGATTCCTCTCCTGGGTGGGGGTTGGACTTATTTCTTAACTAACGAGACCTATCCTTCTTTGCATCCCTTCATTTGGAATTCTATCATCTTGGCTTCTTCAAAATTCTCAGCTAAGTTTGGTTTGGCAGATCACTTCACAAACATGGAAATAGAAGCTGGGAGAGCATTAGCATATACTTCGATTTTCAACTCTTGAGTAGGTTTAGCTTCGGGCTGGAATTTATTTAATATAGTGGCAAATATTTGATTGACATCTTTAACCCTTTCCTTCAAACTCATGGTGGCAGTAAACAACTCAACCATAAAATCTCCTATAGTAGTTTCTTCTGTAAATTTATCTAGAAAATCCTTCTAAAACTTCGTCCAACTAGTTATGGATCCTACAGGTCAGTTAAAATACCATGTGGAAGATGAATTCTCAAAAGTGTAGGGGAGTAGACTACAAACTACATCTTTATCTTGGACATTCATTAGTCTAATATCCAGTATGAATTTCTTGATATGATCTTCAGGAAATCCTGAGGTTTTAGGGTCAAACTTGGGGAGTAGCTTCTCTGCATGTCGGGGAATATTATGTACTCGTTCAGGGATGGCCAAAGAATATCTGGCCAACCAAGGTTGATTATTCTATGCTATATTTCCCCTCTCTCCATCATGGTCATTGTTATTTTCCATATCTTTAGATCCCGAAACTGATCGTTATGATTTAAACCCTTCCTCTTCCAAAAAATCATTCAGCTCAGAGAAGTTGTCAGTTGGCGTTTTAGGCATTAGATTAAGAGGATGTTCGATTTTGGTGAGGGATAAATCTATTAGTTCTTCTACCGTGTGCACAAAAACCTGGTCAGGGGTATCAACCACTAGTCTTCTTACTTTTTTTCTTCGAGGAAGTAACGGAGATAAGGGAAGCGCACCGATCTATCGGGTGTATTCTCTTGTGATTCTTCTGAATTGATTCAATTCCTCGTGAGGAATAGCATAAGGAATATCAGGGAATAGATGTTCTTCCTCATGTTGGGGTGAGTTACTCATTTTAGGAGTACTCAGTGTGTGTGTTCTACCTTGGGAATGACTAGCCATGCATGTGGGTTGTTTTGAATCTACAGACTGTGTGAAAGATTTTGTAAAAAGTAGTGTCAACCATTCATTCTTCAGGTCCTCCTTCTAGCGCCAATTCTGTTGAGGGTTCCTAAATCCCTTTAACTCAAAAGTAGGAACCAAACCCACCACCAAGGCCCAATTATACTCTACAACATTTAATAGTCGAATGGTTCTCCAAATCTTGTCATCTGGCCAAAATAATCGATGGGATTTACGTTTTCTTTTGAAGGTTTTTCTCTTTCGGTTTGGATGTTCTCTTTTTGTATTTTCTCTTAGGTAGGACTGATATAAGATAAATCCGGTATAAACCAACCAAGTGACAAAGTGGGAACAAACTTGACTACTGGAAAAGAGGTTGAACTTTGGATAAACCTTTACTCTAGCATGCAGACAGTGATCGTCTACCACAGGCCTAGTACTAATACGTTAACTGAGCGGGTATTCCAATTATTGACTAAGATATAATTTATCGGGAGAAAAAATGCATGTGATAAAAAATGGCAAGTAAAATAATTCACTTAACTCTAATCATCAATCACATTAAAGAAAATAATTTTAAAACATTGCATCAGATAACTTATCAATATATTTAGTATCTCTTACCTGTTACAACATCCATTCATGAAACGACATAAGAAATAATTCTTCTCCACATCCAATCATACACGCATTTGATGAAAACACAAACTCGTCTCTGGTCCCAAAAAGGACTTCTCAATTAAAGGTATCTCTGAAATAGTTCTTAACAAAACCAAAATGAGGATCTTTGCAACAACCATCGACCTCTAACTAACTGGTCAATGCCCTTATTTATAACATAAAATTAACTAAAAATAACAATTAAAGTGCATCTAAGTAAAACAAAACTTTCCACATGGCTTTCTCTTTTATCGGTTTTTCTAAGATTCATCTCAAGATATCACTTAAGTGGGTGACACTTCTCATAATCCGACCACTTGATAAATAGATCCTCGCATGTGTTCCATTGGGGCCGAGTGAATCTCTCTTATCTCTACTGCTTGTGCCCGATACTTGACTATTCTGGCATTTAACTATTAGAACATAGCCTGAGCTTTGATTGGGTGCTCCATGAACTATCGTACCTGACCTAGCACCATATCTTTCACCTTAGCTATTTCCTCGGCCCATGATGAGTCTTGTTCGGCATGAATCTTGACTATATCATGCAAGTCGAAAAATTCGTCGGGTGTGCCAAACTCGGGGAGGTTGATGTCTTTCATTACCTAGTTGATCTTGATCCAACTTTTCTCGCACTTGGCCCATTTTCCTTGCATTTCCCGATGAGGTTCCCCAGCCATTTTTTCCAAATATATGGTCGATTTCTTTATGTGATCAACACTGCTTGATTTTAATACCTGAATTCCATGTTCTTTTGTATCTCATCCCTATTGGACCACACTTATATAGTAGACCCTCTCCATGACTTGTTGTGATTTCTTGTACCACCTCTCCATATCTTTTTACATCGCAAGTGTCATGAGGGTGTCTTCCTGAATCTCGACTATCCTTGTAGTGAATAGGTGTCGCTCGTCTCTAAATTTGTTGTAGGCCTCCTAGAATTCACTCCTTAGCAACAACATGGCATGTGTAGTGTCTTGATAGTATTTCGCCAAGTGGCGCAAATGGTCCAATTCCTTCAGGGCAGTGGCCAACTCCTCTTCATCTATTTTATCTCTGTCTAGGGTGGCATTTGTGATTTCCATCCCTAAGTCGATAATTTTGGACGTCTTAGCATGCTCTGTATTGATCAGATTTTCTTTCGTAGTGATGAGGATGGAGCAATCTAAAGTGATCCTCCTCTTCTTGGTGGTTCCCTAGATGATATATTTCCTTTTCCAGTCATAAGCGATGGCATGTATGTTGGCTACTTCGTGCATCAGTTCAGGGATTTTTTTATCTCCCCATGTGAGTGTACTCCCTAGACTCCCAATGGTATATACTTGTTCAAGACTGGGTTCTTGAACTTCCTCCATGTGTTCGAAAGGCCCGTATTTTTTTTGTCGCTCATTGGGGAGTTGAGCACTGATTGAAATTGAGGCATTGGGGGTAGGCTCAGTAATTAATTTTTCTTCAGTCGTTCAGATGCCCATTTCCTGTTGTGGATATTCTTCCTTTTGTTTGCCCGACCCTAGTTCATCCTTCACACAGTCCGCTTGGGTATCCAATGCATTGGGCATCTCAGTGTCTAAGAAACTCTCGACTTCTCATTTGTTCTATAGAATCACCTGAATTTGAACGTCAGGAAATGGGGAATATGTCTTCTCTGTCTCCTTTTCCTCTTCGACATATACAAGGGTCACAAGTGATACCTTCGGGCTCTGATCATCATCATAGATTTTTATCAATTCACTTAATCGTTTTGGTGCACTTGCTCTCCCTGATGTTCCAACTGTATCTAGCTGGGATGAAACACCTGTATGGACCAAAACACCTATTGGTGATCCAGAAAGTTTATTTTTGAATTTAGGTTCATCTAACCCAATAATCTCATCAATGTCTATGAATTCAAGGCTGCTTGGGCTCATCTGGATTTCATCTGGTTTTTCATCATGGAGCCTTGTCATACCTATGAGGTCTGGTTCATCTTGCAGCTGATAAAGTATTCAATGTGCCTATTCTATCATGAGTAACTCCCTCTCCCATGCATCCTGAGTCATGGGGAAACCTCTACCTTGAACCGGGGCTACCAAGGGGGCTTATGCTGCTTTGAATGCTATCATTTCTTCTATGGCCCTGAGGGCTCCTTGAGCTGATTGTTATAGGATTTTCACTTGTTCATCCAGACTCATGGCTTTGAACTTGGTCATCTTGGGGTCGGCCATCCTTGCCACCACTTCATCCTAGTCTTAGGCATTTTCTATGAAGACTTCATCTTCAAATTTTTCGTGGGTGTATGGCCAGTAGGACGACACCTGCAAGGCATATTTCAACACCAGACCTTTTGGTTCGTCTTTGTTGAATTGGTCAGTCTGGAATATAAACTCCAATTGGATCAATCCTTCTTGCTTGGCCTGAGCGATGTCCTTCACCAGGTAGAAGCCTACATGGAATCCATAGGGTATAAATGCTCATTTTTTATTCTTGATCAGGGTGGCGTTGTAGACTTGCAAGATAGTTTGGTAGCATATCTCCCCCACTACAAGTCGATCAGTAACATGTGTTGGCAAGGGATGAGGTGCTATGGTGTCCCCGAAAACCCTGATGTAGGTATCCTGATCATCCAGATACGAGTGTTTGACCTTCGATATCATCTTTTTGGCCATAGCCGACAGTCTCGGGCATTGTTTCTTGAAAATAATTAAATAAATGTGTGCTATGAATTCATCACAGATGAGGGAGTAGGATTTGTTGTACCTGTTCTCCCATAGAATGTTGAAATATATGTGGATCGGGACTTCTACAACATTCCATCTCAAGTTCATTCTAGCAAAGATGTTTCTGGCACACATGACGTGCAATAAATATGAAGCCATGTAGAAGGCTAGAGTCTCTCCTTCTTTCGGTGTCTGATTCTGTTGTATGCAGATGCTCAGCTTCTTTGAAATGATGTCTCTCCAATTGAAACCACTCACGGAAATGGCCATTGTGTAAGCTAGAGGCATCCATGCCTCTGAAAATATGGAGTAGTATTTCTTCCCATACAACCAGCAGATGAGATCCATTAAATAGATATATGTCTCCCTTAAGTTGGTCGTCTGGTACCATCTGAAGGTCTGATTATGTATTTTTTTATCTTATCTCCACCATGAGGCCATCACTCGGCTCGTTTCATGGAACTCGTATAATTTTATGATGAAATCGATGTTCAGATGCTCCTTCGGGTCTCTAATCTTGTAATACTTTTGCACCTCCACCAGAAGGAAAACCCCGACACACCCACCACTGTCGTCATTGATTAAGCACTTATGTGTGTCTGTTTGGTTGATGAGCCACTATAGAAGTTCTATACAGTGAAACACAAGGGTTATTCTAGCTACCATGTGCAAGTACGACCGTCGGATTTTCGAAAAAACTTCATCGTTGAGATTTTTCACATATGGGTCATTGTGTGGGATAGATTCAGGGAATTCTTCCCAGCTGATCTTCTTTAAGAGTTATCCCTAATGTGGGAGTATCTCTTTGGTCCATGTGCTTACCTCTATGTCTCCAAAGGCCAGAAGATGGGTGAAAAACTTCTTTGTAGATGTCTTAATTACTGGTTTTGTCCTCGGAGTGAATTCTAATTGTTTTGTGGCCCCTGGAGAAGAGCCTTCCCCTACCTCTAGTTCTTTTAGTTTTAGTGATTTCCTAGTGCTTGGACTTCTTGGAGGCATTGTTCCTGCAATAGAAATAAATATTTTAGAGACTACGTACAGAGCAACACTGGATAAAATATATATATGAAGTGTAAGCACGAAAAATCCATAGACTGGTACATATGTGTAAATCTTTCTAAACCTGGTTATTTGATACTCACAGAATATATGTATCTTTCGAATTGCTCATTTTGATTCTCCAGATGCTTTGAAACTCCTTTGCGCATAGAATGGTTTTGTTTACAATGGTTGAAGAGAATTTAAACTGGGGAAGAACTTATTGTGTCATATCTGTTAGTCACTATAATTGCTTAATTGATTTAAACAATCAAGTGATACATAAATTATCAACCCAGGGAAGTCTTTTATTTCAAATATAACCATGCACTATATATGCTCAATTCCAAAAGCAACTTAGTGTTGTAGTAAAGAAACTTATACTAATTACACTTTAAATGAACTGAAGCTCTGAATTAAATCACAGGAAAGTAACTCCCCTATTGCAATTCTTTAAAGATCAATCTAAGAATCCTGGATTACATTAAAATAACACTTGCAATGGGAAAGAACAACTATTCTGCAATCAGAGAACAGGACCCTTACTCTCAACAGAGACTTCAGTACTAACACTCTTTCATGAAAACAGTAATGCAGAAAATGATTAACTCTATCTAACAAAGAACAAAGCCACCTAGTTCCTTCCTTTCTAAGCAGGAGCCTTGAGCCTTATTTCTGTTTTAGCACACTTGTGAGGTTGAGGTTTACAGAGAGCAGGGCAGTCTAATCCCTTCCTTTCTAAGCAGGGATCCCTAACCCAGTTTCTGGCTAGCACAAATGGAAGTCTACAGAGAACAGGATGTTTTGGTTGTTTCCTTTCTGATCAGGAACCCTTAACCCAATCCCTGGCTACACACTTGCAGAGGTAAATGAAATCTACAGAAGACAAGGTGTTGTGATTTCTTCCTGTCTGAGCAGGAACCTTTAACCAAATCTCTAGCTAGCACACTTGCAGCAATAAATGAAATCTACAGAAGACAAGGGTTTTGATTCCTTCCTATCTGAGTAGGAACCTTCAACCAAACCTCTGGCTAGCACACTGGCAGAAGTAAATGAAATATACAGAGGACAAGGTGTTTTGATTCCTTCCTGTCTGAGTAGGAACCTTTAACCAAACCTCTAGCTAGCACAATGGCAGAAGTAAATGAAATCTACAGAGAGTAAGATATTCTGATTCCTTCTTATCTAAGAAAGAACCTTTAACCCAATCTCTGCTAGCCTCATAAAAGCATCACACAAGATTGCTGATAAAAAGCATTACAAATTCCATTCAATAAACTAAGACAGAGTCAGTAGTGTTTTAGCAAAGTGGAATCCATAAAAAAAACAGTGTTTCAGCAAACGTTAGTTAAACAAAGCATGAACAGAAATCGTACTAACACACTTCTAACTAATGGGTGAATCTTGTGAAGAAGGTGGGCCCTCCCTTCTCACAAGATTCCCTTGAAATGAAAAATCTAGAGAAGGATACTCAAAGCAGTCTTATATTCATATGTCGAAATATCACATTACAATTTGGAAAATAGAATACGTCCCGCTTCTCTGGAGTTGCTTCAATACAAAAACTTGGATCCTCGAATGGTGATTTCCTCTGATTTTAAGAGGAAATCCCTTCAATACAATAATTACAATGCATATCTAAGCCTTATCCTAAATCGGATCTTCTTTCTAAACCAGCATAGGATGTCCTAGTCTCACGCAACCGAATTCTATTATAGGAGCTGAATGAGGTGTTGTTGTTACGGCTGGTGTAACAACTTCTTCTCATTGTTGCGGATGTTGTTTCAGCATCACAATTCGCGGGCTATTTCAGCCATGTGAATTGCGCTCTGACTGTGTTGACTGCTGACTGTGACGGCTTCCTTGTGTCTCGGCATCGTCAGTTCTGGCGGTTTCCTCTGTGTTTCAGCATCTGCAACTCTAGACTATGTAACAACTCTGTGTTTCGACATCTGTGACTCGGGACTGTGTAACGGCTCTGTGTTTCAGCATCTGCATCCTCAAACTACAAGGTAGCTCCGTGTTTCATCATTTGCGACCTCAGACTTTATAGCAGCTCCATGTTTCAGCATCAGTTCTGTGTTTCAGCAACAGAGACCTTGGACAGTTCTGTGTTTCAGCATCAGTTCTGTGTTTCAGCAACAGGCCTCAAATGCTAATCTGCAGTTTTGGACACTTATGCATTTCTAATCAATGGTTAAGTACGAGAGTGATGTAAAATATTATGCAAAATAGATTAAACATATAGTAATGAGAAGGGACGTTGTATACCTTTGAGATGATCAGATAAAGTGATAGTA
>ML795554.1:8128-63017 GCA_009831015.1 Picea engelmannii
TGGATCAGATTGAGAAGAAAAATACTTGGGAGCTTGTCCCTAGACCTGAAAATAAGAATGTAATAGGTTCTAAATGGGTGTTCAAGAATAAAATGAATGAAAAAGGACAAGTTGTTAGAAATAAAGCCAGATTGGTCTGCAAACGATATGCACAATTTGAAGGTCAGGAATTTGATGAAACTTTTGCACCAGTGGCAAGATTGGAAGCTATCAAAATGTTTCTTGCTTATTCTTGTCATAAGAATTTCAAAGTTTATCAGATGGATGTTAAGTCAACATTTCTTAATGGATATCTAGAGGAAGAAGTATATATGGAGCAACCTAAAGGATTCTCATTGACAGACAACCCTAATTATGTTTGTAAGCTGAAGAAGGCCTTATATGGAGTAAAACAAGCACCACGAGATTGGTACTCTAGACTGGACAAATTTCTACAAGAAAAAGGGTTCAAGAAAGGTACTGTTGACAGTAACCTTTACATTAAATCTGAAGGTGATAATTTACTAGTTGTTTTTGTTTATGTAGATAATATTATTTTTGGCTGTACTAATGAATCATCTGTCCAGTGGTTTTCTAATTCTATGCAAACAGAATTTGAAATGTCCATGATAGGAGAACTATCATATTTTCTTGGCTTACAAGTAAAACAAAGCTTTGCAGGAATTTTTATCTCTCAAGAAAAATATTTGGAAGAGATATTGAAAAAATTTCAGATGGAATATTCCTCTACAGTCAGCACACCTATGGTGGTTGGTTGCAAGCTGAGCAAAGATGATATCTCACCTGATGTTGATCAAAGGACATATCGTTCAATGATAGGTAGTCTTCTGTACATCACAACATCTCATCCTGATATAATGCAAGCTGTTGGAATGGTAGGTCGTTTTCAGTTTGCTCCTAAACAAAGTCACTTGGTAGTTTTTAAAAGAATATTCAAATATCTGAAGGGAACAATGACATATGGACTGTGGTACCCTAGAAATTTGAATTTCTAGTTAATTTCTTATTGAAATGCCGACTGGGCAAACTGTGTTGATGAGAGAAAAAGCACCAGTGGAGGAGCATTTTTTCCGGGTGACTCATTAGTTGCATGGCTTAGTAAGAAGAAATGATCTATTTCATTATCCACTACAGAGGTAGAATACATTGCTGCTGCTACTTGCTGCACACAAATATTATGGATGATACAAACTCTTATAGATATGAAGGTAACTTACACTGATCCTATTCACATTCATTGTGATAACACAAGTGCCATTAGTGTCTCCAAGAATCCTGTTCTTCATTCCAAGACTAAGCATATTCCAATCAAGTATCATTTTCTCCGAGAAAAAGTTACAAATAGAATTGTTCAGCTGAATTATATTCCTTCCAAAGAACAGATTGTTGATATCTTTACTAAACCATTAGCAGCGACCCCTTTTGGATACCTTCGTCAAAAGTTGGGGGTTATAATATCTGGTGTTTAATTTGTTCACTTGGTCAGGGGGAGTACTTATTGAATATCTGGTGTATTCCCAAGATGCTTATAGTCGACAGGGGGAGTATGTTTTTGCAACAGATCAGGGGAAGATTGTTTCTTCTTTGACATTGATGTCAAAGGGGGAGAAAAGAGCAGGAAAGAAGATCTGAATACATGTGGGTGCTTGGAAGATCTGAATTGTGTTGCCATCAATGCCAAAGGGGGAGATTGTTGGCAAATATTTAATAGATAGTTAACAGACAACGAATGCTTTTCATTGATGGCAACAGTGAAGATGACATGAGAACAACAAGTTTGTAATTGACAGGCAAACAGAAGATAAGTACAGAGAGGTGAATGATTGAAAGCAGTGAAAGATCGAAGGCAACGAAAGTTTGTGAAGAAGAATCTCTAATCGTTGAAGAGGGAGACAGATCTTAGTCATCAGATCCGAGCGCAGGGTCCGACCACCGTTGGATCGAAGAGAACCTGCACGGTCTTTAAACTGCAAGGAGAAGTGGGTGTAATCACAATATGTGAAATTGCGATTGAATCTGGACTGTCATATCAAGAAATAACCTGGACCGTTGATTAAAACCCGTATCAGAGTTTCATGAATCGTGATTTGAAACAAATGCAACAAGAACCCCGATTTCGCGATATGCGATATCGCGATTCAATCGCAGCCATCAAGTCAATATCAGACCTGGACCATTGATCAAACTCCACATCGGAGTTTCACGAATCATGACATAGAGAGGGAAATAACACAATGCAACAGGAATTCCGATTTCTCGATATGCGATATCGCGATTCAATCGCAGCCGTCAAGACAAGATTCGATCTGGATCGTTGATCTAATCCCGTATCAGAGTTTCGTGTATCGTGATTTGAAAAAAATGCAACAAGAACCCCGATTTTGCGATATGCGATATCGCGATTCAATCGCAGCCGTCAAGTCAATATCAGACCTGGACCGTTGATCAAACTCCACATCGGAGTTTCACGAATTATGACACAGAGAGGCAAAGAACACAATGCAACAGGAATGCCAATTTCGTGATTCAATCGACAACCGTCAGATCAAGAAGTGATCTGGACCATTGATTCGACTTCTTTACTGAATGTCGAGAATCAAGAATTCGAGTTGACAAAAACACCGATCGTCCAGAGTGTCGAAATCGCGATGAGTAATATCCCGACTTAATATGAACCGTCAGATCTAGATATAATCTGGATCGTTGATCTGATTTCATTATGGAATTTCGCAGATCGGGATTTGGAGGTGACAGGAACATTGAACATAAGGAATTACGAATTCACGATATTCGAAATCGCAAAAGCACCTTTCACATAAAGCCTTGGTCATAGCCCTTGGTCACGAGAAGAGAAGGAGTCAGTCCAAATAAGCTCCATTTATGAGTTTTGAAGATCGCAACATGCAGTGTCGAGACACTTGGGCACAAGAATGCCGAAATGCCGAAATCCATTTTAAAAAGGCAAGAATAATAAAGGTCATCCAACGGTGTGGATAAAACTTGAATGTATTCGGAGGGTTACTGTTCTTTCTCACAGATTAACTTTTCAGTTACAAATCCGTTAGTGAAACAGACTCATGATTGCAAATTATTTGTAGATCAGTTAGCGTTTCGGTTGGCGGGACAGTTGTCATCATTTTGCCCAAGGAGTTGGGAAATTGAAATGTTGTGCTCATGTGTATAAAAGAAGACGAAACAGACTGTGTCATGTTGGCTGTTCTGGACAGGAAATGAATGAAACAGTAAGAAAGAATATAGAAGAGGATCCGTGGTAGGAAAGGAAACACATGTGCAGAATGAAAAGAAACACAGAGAAGAGTAGCAGAGCAAGAGAAAACGTAGGGCAGAATAAAAGATCGAGTTGAAGAAGAGAAGAATGAGAGTAAGAGTTGATGCAGAGCAGACCTACTGAACAAACAAAGGAAGAGAAAATTTGCAGAACAGTTTGTGGAAGATCAGACTTACAGAACAAAGAAAGGAAGGTAAGAATTGATTTATCTGGGTAATTGTCTGTGTATTCATTATTTGATATTCTAGGGAGGTTGGGAGGTGCTCGAGAGGACTGTTGTCCTCAGAGGTTCAAGTTGGAACTTGAACACAGGAAGTTGTAGCTTCCATCTGGTTGCAGCCAGAGAAACCAGGGTGGCAGGGAGGTGCAAGGGAGAACTAGTGTTCTCTATTATGCAGGTTGGAGCCTGTGTAACTGTAAGTTGGTGCTTCCATCCAGTTGGTGCTGGAACAATCAGGGAGTTGGTTGTTCCTTATAGTGGGTGCTAGAGAAACCAGAGAGTTGATGCTCTCAAACAAGTTGCATCTTGTAAAACAGAGGTAGCAGTCTCACATTGAGTTGGTGCTCAATTGTAAATGATGTACAGAACTGAAAAAAAACTGCCTATCATTTCGAAGAAGAAGAGGTTTTCTCCCTTTATGGGTTTCCTCGTGAAAATCTGTCTCTATGTGTACTTTATGTGTGACTGATGATCTTTACTTTTACTGTCCATATGTTGTATATTGTTGATGATCACTTGAAGGAAGATTAAAAATATTTAAAAGGTATAGAATTGTTTAAGCTCATAAACAACTGATTCACGCCCCCCCTCTCAGTTGTTTTAGTATTTCCAACAATCTACCACCACGACAATGTACTTGTTTCCATTACTGGATGGAGGGTGGCAAGTCATGAAGTATATGCCCCACTTACAAAAGGGGCCAACTATGATGACTGGGTGTAGAAGAGCTGGTGGAGCTTGTGCTTTGTTTGCATATAGCTGGCATGACGCAGTCCTCCCTACCCACAGGTTGGAAGTCCATGCACACAGGATCATTCTTCTTCCACTGGCCCGACGAGCTCTCAACAATTGGCTCTTCTATTTCTCTTTCGAGAAACCTACACCCACAACAAAACCTTGTGGAATCTCCCTCCGCACTTCGGGAGATCGGACTTCATGATTTCATGAATCCAGTGGTCAAGCGCCTTGTTTCTTAGACCCTCGGAACCTAAATTTCCAAAACTTCGATGTGTTCACAAGGTTGACTTTTCAACAGATCTTCATTCCATCGGGATTTTGAACTTCACAATTTCGCTAATCCTTATGCAAAGATTTCGGGACTTCACCCCATGAAACGTCGAAATGGTCAACGAAATTGAATTCCTTGTCGATAGTGCGCCACCTGTCCGCCCTGCTGCCTTCTGTGGCCCACACAATCCTTTCCCTCTTCGGAACTTCGCACTTCATGATTTTGTGAGTCCTGGTGCAAATATCTAGGGACTTCAAATCATGGAACCCCGAATTGGAATTCCACGGTTAAATCCAACAGACCCTATTGGCTTGAATCTACAGCTTCGTCTCCCCTCTGAACCTGAACCCTTTTAAAATACTCGTCGTAACTCCCCTGCTACTCTATCAGATCTGATGATTCACGGGACTTTGTGAATTCTCTACGGAGAATTCTGACCGTCCGTCTCTTCCCTTGAGAACTTCTGCACCAATTAAACAAAGTATCTCTCTCCATGGAACTTGTCCTCCTACAACATGACGTCACTTCACCTCCTTTCAATTTTTCAAGGTACTTGGTCTCTTGCCTCCCTTCGACCACTTTGAAGGTTCAAATCCTTCTGAGCTTTTCCACGACTTCGAGTCTTTCAGAAAAACCCTGCTCGCACTCCTTGCGGCAGACCTCAAACACTTTCAAGTGTTGAACTCCCTTCGACTCTACACACACCTACAACAACAGTCTCTCAACAAGTCGTTCAGGTTACAAAACCTAAAACTCTACTCAGCCTGCGCACACCTTGCACGGTTCTTGTGCTTAACTTACACTTCTGTGAAAATGAGAACAATTGTTATCTCTCCTGAGCTTTCAAAGATGAAGTCTGAATTCTGTCAACACACTCCTTGCGGACAAACTCCACTGCACTCCTTGCAGGGGTTTTACTCACTCAGACAGAGAAACAATTGAAATTCATTTCTTACTCTCCCTCTCAGATTTCAAACATTCAATCAAGAAATCATTCATACATAGAATAAAAGCAATTGCATGATAGAAAGAGTAAATAATTCATGAGCATAACATTCAAAAATACATACATAGAGAATATTTTAACACCATGAGTCTGGATCAAAGCCTTTTTGTATTAATCTAGAACTTCTATACATGGAATTCATCTACACAGCTCTCTGCTTCTTCTCCTCTATGCTCTTGCTCTAATGTTACAATAATATAGGTGAGGGTGTCTATATCCGTTTTCCCTCCAATTCCTAAAACTGTCTAATCTAGGAATTCAATTCTACCTACTTACATTCATTAACATAAATGCCTTCACCTAACACAGACGAGAGCGAGACGCTCAAGGTCTATTTACAATATGGAAGTACGCCCTTCCTTAATTAATACATTAAGTTTGGTGCATCCAACTTCATAATGATTCAAATAATTTTATCATATGCCAAAATGCATTGGTGCCTGCCCCACGCTCGCTTGGTGCTGGCGATGCTCTTGCATCATACTTCCCCGCTTGAAAATTTTCATGGGATCCTATCCATGAGATTTCATATGGTGTGTCCATGCCTATGGACCTCTGCTTCATTCTCCCATCTGGCATCTTCAACTGGATGGCCCTTCCACTTGACCAAATATTCAAAGTATTTCTTTCACCTGGTATTCTTACTGACCCTTTTGTCCAGTATGCGCTCCATCTACAACTTTTCTGGAACTGGGATATGTTTTTGCCACAGAACCTCTGGCTATTAATTTCCTGCCCCTGCTTCCTCAACTTTGTATGGGTACAAATCTGAGATATTGAATATCAGAGAAATTTCAATGCCATCGGGTAATTCAATCTCGTAAGCATTCTCCCCAAATTTCTTCAAGATCTTGCATGGCCTGATTTTCTTCATTTTTAGTTTATTATATGTTCCTCTCGGGAACCTTTCCTTTCTCAAATGTGCTAGGATCAAATCACCAACTTCAAATTGAAGCTGTCTTATGTGTTGATCTACTCTCCGCTTATATTCCTGGCTCGAACTATGCAATCATTCCTTCACCTGGCTGTGAAATTCCTTCATTGCCTTTGCGAAATCTTCTACACTAGCGCTCCTAGTCGCAGTCTGTTCTGAATCTCTTAACTCAAAAATTCATCTCAGCTACATGCCATAGACAATCTGAAATGAACTCTGCCCCATGCTTCTATTAACTGAGTCGTTATAAGAAAATTCCTCCTGTGGTAATATGTTGTCCCACTGGCTGTGGTGTTCTGTCACCAAGCCTCTCAACAAGTCTCCCAGACTTCTGTTCACCACTTCTGCCTGTCCATCCATCTGAGGATGATAAGCTGAACTAAACGATAAGTTAGGTCCCATCTTCTTCCATAAGGTCCTCCAGAAGTGTCCTATGAACTTAGCTTCTCGCTGAAGTATGCTATCGGCCTGTCTTCTTGACTCAAGACTGCCCCTATTGCAAATCCACTTGCATCGCATTTCACTTGAAATGTCTTTTGGAAATCAGGCAACACCAGAATGGGTTGTTCTGTGATCTTCCTTTTCAACAAATTAAAACTCTTCTTGACTTCTTCTGTCCAGTGAAAAGATTTGTGTCTTTTCTTCACTGTATCCATCATCGGTGCACTAATTCCACTGAAATTTCTAATGAATTTTCGGTAGAGACTAGCCAATACGTGAAAAATTCTTACCTCAAAGATATTATTCGGTGATGGCCAATTCTTAATTACCTCCACTTTATCCGGATCCATCCTTAACTTATCTAAAGAAATAACGAACCCCAGATAAATGAGCTCTGTCTTCATGAATGAGGATTTCTTCATGTTTATCAATAGTTTCTCCTGTTGTAGTCTCTGCATTACTGCATCCAAATTTTTCAGATGCTTTGCCTCTATTTTACTTAAAATCAGTATGTCATCAAGATACATAATGACACATTTTTAGATGAAATCCTTCAGGACCTCATTCATCAATCTCATGAAATTAATTGGCGTGTTCGTTAAGACAAATGACATAACAAGCCATTCATATAACCCTTCATTAGTTTTGAATGATGTCTTCCATTCATCACCTTCTCTCATGCGGATTTGGTGATAAGCACTTTTCAAATCAATATTCGAAAAAAATATTTCCCCACTCAAGCAATCCATCAAATAATCCATCCTTGGCAATGGAAATCTGTACCTGATGGTTATCTTGTTGATCGCCCTAGAGTCAGTACACATCCTCCATCCTCTGCCTTTATTTGGACTGAGTACTGTCGGAACAACACATATACTCAAGCTTTCCCTAACCAAACCTTTGTCCAACAAATCCTGGACTTGTCTTTTGACCTCTTCATTCTCCTGCGGCGTCAATCTTTATGATGCTTTGTTTGGAAAAATAGCTCCTGGTATGAGATCAATGTGATGACTCACACTTCTGATCGGTGGCAACGAACGAGGTAGTTAATCCACTACTATGTCAATGAACTCTTCCAGTAGTTTCTAAACCTCTTCTGGTAAATAATCTACTCTTGTGCTGGTCAAAACAATTCTAGGATTCCCGACCATAATGAATTGCGGATCCTCCTTCTTCTTAACCTCTGTAAGAAGTTCCTTCCCACTCATGAGAAGTACAATGTTGCTTACTTTAGGTTTCACCTCCTTATCTTTGATTGAAAGCAACATGTGAGTTCTCCCATTCTTCTCTAGGGTGTATGTGTTCATCCTCCCGTCATGAATCACATTTCTGTCATATTGCCATGGTCTACCTAGCAATAGATGAAAAACATCCATAGGAATAACATCACAAAGTATCTTATCGTTATATCCTCCTATCTTAAATTCAACTAAACACTATTTAGTGACAGTTACTTGATGTCCTTTTTGTAACCACGAAACTCTGTATGGACTCAGATGATCAATCATCTCCATCTCCAGCTTCTCTACCATCTTTGTTGAAATGAGATTATCTGTGCTACCACTGTCCACAATGAATTTGCATACCCTGTCCTTGGTATTGCATGTAGTCCGAAAAAGTCTATTTCTTTGGACCGAACTCTCCACCTCCTTCTCTGGCGTCAAAAGAACTTTTCGCATCATCAACGATCTTCCGCCTTCAACATCTTATGCCTCAATATTTCACCTCTGTTCTTCGGTGATGTGAGCCTCACCTCCTTCTTTATTTTTTTCTGGACACTCGTAAGACTTGTGTCCAGCCTTTCCACATGTGAAGCATGTTATCACTCCACCTCTTCCTCTTCCTCTACCTCTGGTACGAGGAAAAATATTATTATCAGCATAATCTCCTCTCTGTTCAGTATGCTTCCCTCTCTGTTCAACATATTTCCCTCTCTGTTAGCTTCCACCTCTCTCAGTTCAAGTTTGAGGTTTCTTCCAGTCCTCCTTGGGTTTCTGATTTATATCTTAGGAAACTGATTTGCCTTTGGGATGACTTCTGCCTCTGCCTCTCTGACCTTGCTTTCGGCTCAGTTTCTCTTCATCTTTTAGAGCCATCTGATAAGTGTCTTCCACCGTTCGGATGGTCACCATGCTCATCTCATCCTGAATGTCGTATCTCAGGCTATTAATGTACTTGGCACATTTTTCATCATTGCTTTACCAATGACCTGCCCTGATGTTCAGCCTATAGAATTCTTCAGCATATTCTTTCACTATCATCAACTTCTATCTCAAAGTTTGCATTCTTCGAAATAGAGTAATTTGATAATCCCTGGGAATGAACTTCGCATTCATCTTTGCGATCATCTTGTCCCAACTCTTGATCTTCTGCTTGACTTGGCAACGTCTGTCAGCTTGTAGCTCATGCCACCACAATGCTGCATGTCCCTTTAATCTCGTGATAGAATGTTTGACCTTCTTGTCCTCTTTGACATCTTCATAGTCAAAATATGTGTCCAGAGCTCTAATCTAGTCTAGAATCTCCTCTACATCCAGATTTCCCTCATAAACTGGAAAATCCATCTTCTCTCTTGCACCCATTCTTGCAATAGCCCTAATCATGCATTTGTTTGCTGCATCTTCGGTTGCAACTTCTTCCCCTTCATGTTCAACCTCATTTTTCTCTTTCGGAATCACTGAGATCCCCAGCACCCACTATGCACCTCTGTTTTGTCTCCATTTCTTCAAGTCTGGCATGTAAGTCACGCATCTCTCTCTCTCTCTCTCTATGGATAGATCATGCATCTTCCTACCCCTTCTTCTAGGCATTTCCCTATCCTCTGGCGGATCGGGTGTTTTCCTGTCCCTTCTTCTTGGCGGCATGGTGAATTATCTTTTTCCCTGCTACAAAAAGCAAAGAAACCTTTCTGGGCTCTGATACCAAGTTGACTTAGCCCTCCCTACCCACAGGTCGGAAGTCCATGCACACAGGATCGTTCTTCTTCCACTGGCCCAACGAGCTCTCAACAATTGGCTCTTCTATTTCTCTTCCGAGAAACCTACACCCACAACAAAACCTTGTGGAATATCCCTCCACACTTTGGGAGATCGGACTTCATGATTTCGTGAATCCAGTGGTCATGCGCCTTGTTCTTTAGACCCTTGAAAATCGAATTTCCAAAACTCCGATGCATTCGCAAGGTTGACTTTTCAACAGATGTTCATTCCATCGGGATTTCGGACTTCACGATTTCACTAATCCTAATGCAAAGATTTTGGGTCTTCAATTCACGAAAACCTGAAATGGAAACCCACGAGTAAATCCAACAAACCTTGTTGGCTTGAATCTACAGCTCTATCTCTCCTCTGAACCTGAACCCTTTGAAAATACTCATCGTAACTCGCCTGCTACTCTGTCAGATCTGACGATTCATGGGACTTCGTGAATTCTCTACGGAGAATGCCGACCGTCCATCTCTTCCCTTGAGAACTTTTGCACAAATTAAACAAAGTATCTCTCTCTGTGGAACTTGTCCTTCTACAGCATGACGTTGCTTCACCTCCTTCCAATTTTTCAAGGTACTTGGTATCTTTCCTCCCTTCGACCACTTTTAAGATTCAAATCCTTCTGAGATTTTCCATGACTTCAAGTCTTTCAGAAAACCCTTGCTCGCACTCCCTATGGCAGACCTTCAAACACTTTCAAGTTTTGAACTCCCTTCGACTCTGCGCACACCTACAACCATAGTCTCTCAACAAGTCATTCAGGTTACAAAACCTGAAACTCTACTCGACCTGCGCACACCTTGCGCGGCTCTTGTGCTTAACTTACACTTCTGGGAAAATGAGAACAATTGTTGTCTCTCCTGAGCTTTCAGAGATGAAGTCTGACTTCTGTCAACACACTCCTTGTAGACAAACTCCACTGCACTCCTTGCAGGGATTTTACTCACTCAGACAGAGAAACAATTGAACTTCTTTTCTTACTCTCCCTCTCAGATTTCAAACATTCAATCAAGACATCATTCATACATAGAATACAAGCAATTGCGTGATAGAAAGAGTAAAGCATTCGTGAGCATAGCATTCAAAAATACATACACAAAAAATATTTTAACACCATGAGTCTGAATCAAAGCCTTTTTGTATTAATCCATAACTTCTGTACATGGAATTCTTCTACATAGCTCTCTTCTTCTTCTCCTCTATGCTCTTGCTCTAATGTTACAATAATACAACTGAGGGTGTCTATATCCGTTTTCCCTCCGGTTCCTAAAACTGTCTAATCTAGGAATTCAATTCTACCTACTTACATTCATTAACATAAATGCCTTCACCTAACACAGACGAGAGTGAGATGCTCAAGGTCTGTTTACAATATGGAAGTACACCCTTCCTTAATTACTACATTAAGTTTGGTGCATCCAACTTCATAATGATTCAAATAATTTTATCATATGCCAAAATGCGTTGGCACTTTCCCCATGCTCACTTGGCGCTGGTGATGCTCTTGCATCATGGAATTTGTCAGATCACTTGAAAACATGGATGTATTCATGAAACAAAGTGGGCCAGATGTACCCTGCTCGAATGATTTTTTGGGTGGTGGACATACCTGAGAGGTGACCACTGCAAGAGAAGTTTTAGAAATCATTCAAGACTCTGTCAGCTTCGTCAATGGTAAGACATCGTTGAAGGATGGTATCAACCCTGCGTCGATAGAGAATGTCTCCAATAAGGAGGTATCGGGGGGCCTGATGGTGAATGTGTCAATGTTCAACTCGAGAGAGATGAGACCCAAACTTCTATGTACGAAGGTAGATGAGGAGGTCATCATACCAGGGGTCAACAGAGGGGATGAAGAAGAGGTGTTCATTGGGGAAATCCTCATTCATGGGGGAATCTTTGGCATTTGAGGGAAAAGTTGTAATGAGTTCAGCTAAGACTAGAGATTTCTTTCTTTTGGGAGTATATAAATCCATATCATATTCCTAGAGGATAATGATCCATTGGGAAAAATTTCCATCAATCTACCATCGACTAAGCAAGTAATACATGGGGTTGGAATCTGCAATGACCATGGTAGTTTGAAGCAAAATGTAATGTCGTAGTTTTCGTACTGTGAGGATGACACCTAACGCAAGTTTCTAATTATCATTATAATTTAGGGGTGGCCTTGAAAGGTTTTTACTAATGTATTAAATCACATGCTCATGCTCATCATCCCCTAATTGGATGAGGACTCCTATTACTGAAAAAATAGAGGTTGATAAGTAGAGGATGTAATCATGATCATAGTCTGGGGGACTAATCAAAGGGTAATTAGATACGGTGGATTTTAAATAATAAAAACTTGTTTGAGCATGTTTGTCCCATCGAAATGGGATATCATGTCACAGTAGGCGGATAAAACCATGTGCATGAGTAGCGTAGTCTGGGACAAAGCGACGTAAAAAGTTGTCTTTGCCTTGTAGGATCTATAGTTGGCATAAATTCCTAGGTGGTGGAATTTTTGTCATATCTTGGACCTTGAGGGGGTCCACAGTGATGTCATGTTGGGAGACAATGAACTTTAGGAGGCATCTGATAGTGATGCAAAAGACACACTTGAGAGGGTTCAAGAGGATATTATATTGGCGACATTGTTGGAAAATGATGCATAAGTTGTCTAAATGATGGGTTCACTTTTTAGATCGAGCAGTGGGGTTGTCCAAATAAGCAAGGATGATGCGAGAAATATCATGAAAAATGTAGGTCATGGACCATTGAAACGTAGCAACGACATTTTTTAGTACAAAAGGCACGATGCGATAAGAAAAGGTACCCCAAGGGGTTGTCAAAGAAGTTTTGTACTTATCTATCAGGTGGATTTGAATTGTATTGTATCCGGAGAACCCATCCATAAAGGATAGTGCCTCTTGAATGACACAATCATCGATTATTGAGTCGATGAAAGGGGTTGGGAATATGTCTTTGGGACAAGCGTGGTTGAGGTCACGAAAGTTGGTGCAGACGTGAATAGTTTCCTATTTTTTGTTAATGGGGATCGGGTTGGAGACCTAAGAAGTGTACGCAATGGGGTAAATGAACCCGGTTTCACATAACTTGTCAATTTTGAATTTGATAGTTGCTTCTTTGGATGGGTGAACGAGGTTTTTCTTTTGACGAACAGGGGTGATATCTGGCCATGTGTCGATTCAATGTTTTACTATAGAAGGTTCGAGGCCAGGAATCTTCGTATATGACCAGGAAAAATATCTCGGTATTCCTGAAAGAGAGATTTGTAAGCAATGATTTCTTCAAGGGATCATGTGGCGCCAATGGTGATCTCTTCTATGATTCCTGGTTTAATGGAAATTTCAATTTTGACGGTGGGGGAGATGTTGGCCATGTTTCCTTATTGAAAAGCATTGGGGGCAAGGATAGGGTTTTTGAACTAGTCAATATGACCCGAATAAATAAAATCCTTGGTTTCGATTGCGCATAGGGAGGCTTGGGTAAGACGGTGAAATGCCTCTTATGAAAGGAAAAGTGCTCGATGATGGAACACATTCCATGGGAAATCAAGGGTAGTTAGCTCCTCTAGGATATATTCGTCATAGTGTAAAATGTGAGAATATAGGGGATCTTGAGAGGTGGTAGGGGGAACTATCAATGGGTAAGTGTTATTGTCCTGAAGGGGTGAGGACGTAGAAGGGATATCGTGTACGAGGTGTGATGGCTCGCTTGACATAAACCAAATTTCATGATATTGTGGATGATACCTCATTCACTCGGGGACTGACGATGAAATATAACAAATGTCAGTAACGTCAGCCTCCATGGGGAGAGATTGAGGGGGATAAGTGAGAGATGTGTGGCATACTGCAGTTAATGTTTGGCGAAATTGAGGTAGATCTGGGAAATGATGAGTGTAATGGCCATATTCTGATCATATGGCACACAAAAAATTGATATGTAACCCTTTATTGCATGTGGTTGAGGACTCTGTAGTAGTGGTGGATGTACTTGGTGGAGTATCAAGCAAATGGGTTACTCTAAGGGATTGGATAAGATTGTGTAACTCGGGAAGAGTAGGAAATTTGTTGGTGGGGTGTCCTTCTCTTTCACATAGTGTGCAAGGAGGTTGATCTGGAGGAGGGAGTAGAGCTATGGGATCGTTCCTCCTTCGTCTTCCCCCAATGGTGGTGGTGTTTTCACTAGTTGGGGATGGGGGTGTTGTGGCAAGAGCCTGTACTAAGATCTTCATTGGTAATCTCTCTCTCTAAGGAGGGATAGATGGTGTAGGAACCATAGAGGGTGGATGGAGATACCATACATGGATGGCAAGAACTAAGTTGAGAAGCGTGAGAATAGCAGCTACCTGGAATGCTTGGACTCCAGGTGGGGAGTAGAAAAAGAGGATTTGGGTAATTTCTTGGGGGACTGTCTCCCAAACTGGGATTTTCCCCTGGAGGGGGGGGGGAATCTGGGACAAGTGGTGTGGTTGTGTTTTCAGGGAATTCCTGAGGTAGTATTTCTTCAACTGGTGGAATTTCAATGTGGGGAGGGGCCTCTCTGAGAGGAGTATTGTCTTCGACATCTGTTCCGTTAGAAGACTCTACACACACTTGTGCTGAAATAGAAGGGTGTAGGAGAGGTGGTGCTCCATGATATGCCCCCAATAATGATGGTTCGTTGAGTATTCCAGGACCCATGTCAATGACTGAAAAATCATCTGAGATAGTGCAAACAAGGGGAAGAATGTTATCAATGCTGGCATAATGATTAGTCTCGTAATGTGTAAGTTGGTCGACAGTGACAATTTTCCCATTGTGGGGGAACAACATCATATGAAACACAAAAGATAATACCCCCTTCATAGAATACATGTATCTATGTCCGAACAAGATATTGTAATCAAGTGGGGCGTTGGTAACTTCATTGTCAATCAGGATGGTTTTTCCCCCAAGTTCTACGGGGAAATTTTGGAAAATCCCTTCAGGGGATGATGGTCGACCGTCATAAGCTCTCAGGGTGATGGAAGATGGTACCAGTTCAGGTGAGTTGAGTTTCTTCCATACTACTTTGGACATGATGCATATGGATGCACCTTCATTGATGATGCACTGATGAACTATGATGTTATGGATCTTGACTGGTATCTAAAATATACTAGGATGGGGATACGTGGTTCTCCACTATCTATATCAAAGGTGATGAGTTTAGTATCAACTCGGTCGACTGCCCCCAAGGAAGAAAGAAATGATTTGCACTGTGATGGACAGGTTTGGAGGACCTCCAATACAAGTATGGCTGAAGAACACTATGTTAATTCATCGACCAAATTATAGTTATGGGTTTCCCTAGCATGAGGGTTATGTACATTCCGTTGTAATGACATGTGGGGTAAACGAGGGTTTGGTTCAATGTTAGGGTGGGGAATAATTAGAGGTTTCTCGATTGGAGATGGAGCTATTTATGAGGTGGTTGGGTTAGGGTCAGGAGGCAGGCCGTATTGATTACCATGTGTTTGCAGAATAATCTCTTCTTCGCTGGTAAGGAGGATATTGCGATCAACCGGATTTCAGGGTTGATTGGGACCCAATTTTTGATATTGCTGCATTTGTGGTGGGGTTGAGTTTATCTCTTATTGGGTATTCATCACACTTTGGTGTGGAACATGGTTTTGCAAAATGGTCGGAGGTGGTGGTTGAAAATAATGTTGTGGGGCTTGTTGAGGGGCAGGCAAATCTGGAGGGCATTGCGTGTTCATGGATTCTTTCATCTATTTGTAATCAGAAATTTGGAGGTAGTGGTGAGTATAATGACCATACTCACCACATAGAGAAAAAGGGAATTTAGTTATGAGTTGATTGTTCTTCCCTTTTTGTGGTTGGCTGTTATTGTTTCCCCTTGGGGTTTTTGGTTTCCTTGATTTTGGTTTCCGCCAATGGGAGAGTTTTATTGGGGGTTATTTCCTCCTAGTCTCGGGTTGTTATTGTTTTGATTTTTTCCTTTCTTCTTGGTATTATTCGGTTGGTGAGACAGATTTTCCATGTTCATCTATTCAAAATTATGAGCCTTTTGAATGGGAGAGGGTTGAATAAAATTAATGCCAACATGTGGTTGTCCTATTGGAGGAGCAATCGATTGGGGAGGACCAGGAAATGGAAAATATGGATTTTTTTGTGGAGATGATCCATATGGAGTATAGGAAGTTGAGGTACTTCCACGACTGTTAGGGTCATATGTGGGGGTTGGGGGTGGACCCGCACTTGATTGAGAGACCGGATGCATCTGGGGTATTGGTGGGGGTCCCCCCAATGACTAAAGGGGAAAAATAGGATATGAATATTGGTGAGTGGAGGGAGGGTAATAATACATCCCTCCATATGGTTTTGGATACTAATTTGTGCCATAAGTAGGTGACAGGTGGCCGTAAAGGTTGAGTTGTGTCATAGAACCAATCAACCCATATGTAGGGTGGGACATCCCAGGTTTTTCCTAGCCAAATGGTATGGGTCTGGGTGCAACAAGAAATATTGTGTACAAGTAACCTGATTGAGAATATATGAGGTCAAACTATTGGGCCTTGATGATGGCTTCCTCTTCTGATTAAGGAAATGTGGATGATACATCCTTGGAAATAACATGGACAAGTGATTTAAGAAACCAATCAAGGCAGTGTTCTTTGGTGTTTTATGTTTTACACAAACTATGTCATTGACGCCATTCATGGATGTGGTTGTTGATATGGATAGTAGTGTTTTTCTTGAATTCATAGAGGATTTATAAACCAGTTACCTGATGAACTGGTAATTAGAAAAAGGACAAAAATTCCTTGGCCAATGATTCAAAGGTCACATGGGACTCTGATTTTTCGTCCACATACCATTTGGTTGATGAACCTGTGAGAGTTCTTTGAAATAACCTCAAGCAGATGGAATCATCCATGATGTTGTTTGAAGAGAACCATAATTGGAAGGTCATAACATGGTTGGTGGGATCTTCCCCAGGTTTTCCTTCAAACTTTGGAATATTTGAAGGAAATATGGTAGGCATATTGGGCCAAGTGGCATCATGCAAAATGGGATCATTCGTGAGTTTGGTTAAATCAAGAATGTTGAGGGATTTCATTTATCGCATAGGGATATTTGGTGGAGGATTAGTTCCAACCATTATGTGTGTAGGTAATGGACCTGTCCCTTGAGAGGGATTTGGTGGGTTTTTGCTTCTTCCTTGAGAAGAAGTTTGACCCCTTCCTCCTTGTGAAGGAGAGACAATAGACGAATGGACTTGGGTATTTGACCCAAGAAAAGTGGAATGAAATAAATTTGATCCCAAAATAGTATCACTCACTGGGGTGCAAGATGGTTGAGCGAGTGAGTTGGAAAGACTAGCGACTCCTCCTATAATAGGAGGGAGATTATGCAAGTGTCTAGAACAACGGGGATTTTGTGGTTCCCCTATGGTTCTGACTAGCAAAGTGAATGTGTGCAAATGGTGACAAGAGAGAAATAAATGAACAAGATCTTAGTATATTTTTGACCTTCACAAGATAGTATAACTCATAATTTCATGTAATCAAATGAACATCATACATAAATCAATTGTAAATAAACAAGCATGTGGATAGGTGGATTTTTTCTGCATGGGGGAACAACAAAAGGAAATGCTCGTGTCCTAAAATACCTATCGCCCTTCTTCTCAATGTATCACCGAGACTTCCAATGGCACTCAACAGTGGGGTTCGAAGCCACTGGAAGAGGAACTAGTGAAGGTTGAAGTAATCAGTTATAATGAGGGGTAGAGGGTGCATATCTCGAAAGAGTTGGAGATATTTCCCAATAGCCACACAAAATTTTATCAAGGTGCGATTGTAGCCCACAACCGCCACGTAGGTGGATATCCTATGTTGGGACACTAAGTACCTCAGTCAAAGTGCGACATTTATATTTTCAGCCCAAGAAATGGGTCATGGGTTGGATGTCCTCAAAAGAGTTGGGTGACTCAAGGAGGGATGTGCAGAACAACCGGACCTTGGCCTTCGACCTTTCACGGGTATCTCCTTGCCTTATGGTGTAGGAACACCTGACTTGGAGGATTTGAAAGATCCCTATTCTCAACTTTTATTTTTTCAAAATGTGAGAACCTGATAAAGGGGGTTTATTTGGATGTCTACCCCCAGAATCCTACCTAGACTAAAAAAATTCTTTTGGCACCTCCCATGGAGGAAAATTTAGTGTGTTAATTTTTTTTTAGATGTGGTGGGCTAAGAGATTGGGGTCATGGACCAACCTCATTTGAATTGAATTGGTGTGGATAATTTGCAAAGAAGTAATCGGATCTTTCAGAATTCCTTTGAAGAAATCCTACTTCGACCTCCACTATTCTAATATAAATTATCTGTGTGAGGAGTGGCTTTGTGTGCAAGAAAGTGAAAAGTGTGCAAAATATTTTTAGTAAGTTAAGTGTGAGATTGCAGCATGTGGACTTCCTATGTTCCTTACAAATATTCTTATCTAGCTTACTATCTTTCATTGGTACAACCTTGCGTAATATTTAAATCCCTAAAGAACTAGCAATGTGGACAAATGGGTCCTTACAAATCCTTTAAACTCCCTAGAATATTGTCTAAACTAGAAAATATTTTGAAATTGTCCTAGAATTGTAGACATGTGGGCATGTATGAGCCTGTTACTTGATCTTTTAAACTTTCCTAGAGTGTTGTATAAACTAAGAAATATTTTTAGAGAATATCCTAAGATTTGAAACATGTGGGCATGTATGGGCCCTTACAAAGTGATGCAGGAGCATTGCCAACAAAGCACAAGCGTGGAGGGCAGCTGGGTGAATTAGCACACATTTTGAAATATTTTGAATTTCAAACTGATCAATGTATTAATGTGATATCTGACATAATATTTTTGAGTTATAAATGTCTTTAAATGTTTGGAGTCCGAGCAATCACGAATGATGATGGGGAAATGTATTTTGTTTTATAGATCAGATCGCAGTATAGATTTGGAGCTTGTGCTCTTATCTGTCTGACACAATATTTATTGAAAAAGGCATTAAGTAGTTGATAGCATTCAATTCCATTTAAGGTAGCGTAGAGTAGTTGGAGGGAATGCTTGAAGAGCACCTCTTGTATAAATATTTGTAGTATTTACCAGTGAGGGTTGTTGTCAGTTTTTGTAGGGAAAGTGGTTGTCAATTGTTGTTGATAGTTTTTGTAGCAACTGAATCTAGTATGTGTAGATTGCCATTGTAAGCTAAGAGCTGGGAGATATAGAGAAAATTGTATGAATGTATGTAAATTTCATTTGGATGAATATAACATAGGAAAATTGTCCCAAATGTGTGTATGTGTATGTATCTATCTGAATGAATGGTAGAACTTCTGTTATTTTTCAATTCTCTATTGTTTATGTTCTTGTATCCATGACTACATTTTCTTTTTTGAATGTATGAGTCATTGTGAAGAGTAGGTAAGTTTCAAGTATGTCTTTTCATTTGAGCGAGTGCAAGGTGTGCATAGTGTCTGCAAGGAGTGTGTGACTGAGCTTGCAGACTCGAAAGATCATAAGAGATAGTGATACTTATGCGTATGCAAGGAGTGCACGACAAAGTTTTTAGACTCGAAAGCTCAGGGAGGATAGAGTGATTCAATAATGAAGGCTAGAAGTGGTTGGAGAATAGTCACAAGGAGTGTGAAGTCATCCACAAAGGTTGAAGTGTGGAGAGAGATCTGTTGCAAGGTGTGCACAGGTTAAATTCTCGACTAAGTGTCAAAGATATTATTCAGAGGAACAAAATTGGAGAAGGAAAGCTCAGGAGGAAGAGAAACAAAAAACTTCAAGGGGAGAAGTCCTTGGAGTCTTCATTGAACATTAGTGAATGAGGTTCCTTCTCATAAGGAGAAGAACGACTCCAAGCCGTCAGATCTGGGGAAGTTTCAAGGAGGAGAAACAACAATTATTTTGGTACTTTGGAGGTTCGACAAGTTGGAAATTTGGAGGAAGAAAAGTCATGAAATCCAAATCCGTGATTCAATCTAGACTGTTTATCACAAGAGAGAACATGGTGATGGGATCCAAGGATTCAGAAATTAGGAGATTGGAGGTTGTGAGTGAAAGGCCTAAAGTTTTGTGGGGTCATGAAGTCTGAACCATTTTGTTTCCATTCAATCTGAGGAGACGCATGGCATGAGTTCGAAGACTCAGAGCTTAGAGCTTAAGGAAGGAGTGAAGAAAGGATTCAAGACATCACCGAAGTCTGAACCGCGAAGGAGGTAGACCCACGGCCATATCCGTGGTCACTTGCGGAAGATCCCGTGCATGTGGGTACAATAGTTTAGGGTGTTGTAGGGACCCAGGGAGTCGCTCTAACTCAGTAATTCAAATGATACAAGACAAGGAGGTAAATCAACCCTTTAGATTGAAGGGGGTTTGCGTTAGGAGTGGTATCAAAGTAGAATATAAAATTGACTTATGTAGGGAGAAGGATAAACGTCAGCACAATGCCGCCTTGATCCAGATTATTTTTGGCACGAAATGAGAGTAGATATATACTAAAGAAATGCACAGAGATATAGCATATATCCAATAATATAACAGAAATATATCAGAGATGCAACCATAAACAAAGAGATACAATAATACATGATTTTTATTAATGAAATAAATGTACAGATACTGTAAAAATACAGAGTGAAAGACTCGCTAGAATGGTGGCAGCTTATATCTGAGAAGAGATGTGACGGCTACTCGCATTCACAAGAAGATGATTACAATGAGGCTCTGAAGGCCTTTTTACAATAAGAAGGAATGCCAAAAACCCTAGACATCCAAAAACCTAACCCTAGGAGATGAAGCGCCAAAAGTCATGTGGGCCCCGTTTGGGTAAGTGAGTACATCAACTTCCTGGGGTCGTAACTTTTGCATACGATCTCCATTTTAGGCGTGTGATAGCTCATTGGAAAGGTATCGTCGAGGAGATTAATTTTGGGGGCTCTAAATTTAGCTATAATTAAGAATCATGATCTCAAAAAACCTTCATTTGGACCCTCAAAATGGCCCCAGAAGTTAAAACCTGCTAAAAATAGTAAATTGCCAAAATTGCCAGAAAACTGTTTTGATCCATTTGGAAAAGGTGGATGGCCACCGATATCCACCTGGATCAATCCTCCCTCCTTAGGAAGAAATGGTCTCCATTGAATTGAGTTCCTGGGGGAGAGGGAAAAGCATTTTTTGAATCTAGATCTTGGTGAGCTGCTTGTCTTGTTGGAGACATCGCGTTGCTCAGTTTGTGGAAATCTGTCATAAACCTGTTGAGGTTGAGGCTATTCAACAAGTCGAGATACATGAGAGGATGATGTGCAAAAGGAATATTCACACTTTTTTGCAGCCTTGACGACCTGCTTCTGTTGGATAAAAGGTGCTTTGGGCAAGCCTATAGTGGTTACAGTGTCCTTTTGTTCTCCTTTTGAACAGATTATGAAGAAGCTGAATTTTACAGTATGAGATACTACCTTGCCACACTTTTTAGGTGGAACATTAGTCGTAACTACCTCTGGTATTCTGTAGAGATGACCCCCCAAAGTAATAATGACACTACGGGGTCGAGACTCATAAACAACATGGCGTCTCCACATATATGGTTGGCCCAAGAGAACATCACAGACATCCAGTGAGGCAACATCACATAATACCTCATCCTTGAAGGGTTGGATGCTGTATGAAAATCATCATTGTTGGATGACACAGAGATCTTGTCCTTGCCGAAGACACCCGATGTTGTATGGTTGAGGGTGTGGTGTTGTCGACAATCCCAACTGTTTGACGACCTCTATTGAGATGAGTTTTTTTTGTCTTCTGCTATCAACAATAAAATGCAATGGGGTCCCCTTCACCCACATATGTGAATGAAAAAGGTGCTCCCCCTCTTCAGGATCTCTTGTCTCTTCTGGTTGAATTGTTGCGGTCACGACAATAGCAGTGGGGTCTATGTCAATGATCTGTCCTTTACTAGTATTCTCAGAATCAGATTCTGTATTAGGGTTCGGCTCCTTGTCTTTGATCTCGACCACCAATGTCTGTTTTGAGTGGCAATCTTCGATATTGTGCTAGGGGATTTTTTGGAAATCACACCATTTTCCGGTGTCCTTCTTTGTCTTCCCATGACCCTTCTTTTCCTGTGTCTTGGACTGGTTTTCGAGAGACTCTTTGTTAGGGTCGTTTTTGTCATACTTTGGTTGTTGCGTATTTGCAGAACCGAATTCCCATTTGTTTTGGTGCTTAAATTTCTGCTCAATTTTAACAACATATCGATAAGCAGCACCGAGTGATGAGATGTCTAGAAAATCCATTTCAGTCTGGATGTATCTATGTAGAGCCCCACGATATTTCAGAACCAAATGTCGCTCAGAGTCTTTGATACCCAGCTTGGTGCGCAAGGTATGGAAGGTATTGGTGAACTGCGAAACTGCTTGGCCCCTCTCTTGCCGTAGTGTGGTCCATTTCATGTACTGGTCCTCATAGTTTCCAATAGGGTAATATTGTTCCTTTACCGCATCCACAAAAAAATCCCAAGTGGGATCAGCCCCATATATTCCAGACTCCTCTGTGGAACTTTTCTCCCAATAAGTTTCCCACCAATGTTTGACACGGTGGAGAGCCTTAAGGAGTGCGAAGGTGATCTTTTCCTTATCGGAAAAATTATGAACAGAGAAATAACCTTCTAGTAGATTTAACCATTTATCTAGGGCATCTGCATCTATTTGACCTTCAAATACAAGAATATCAAAATTAACCTGTACCTTGAAAGGCGAGGTTCCTCCAAAGTGGCCACTTGATGAAGATGCGTCTTATGCTATCGGGAGGCGTTGAAGGATGTGTGAAAAATTCTCCATCATTTCGTCCCTCTCTCACATGAGATCTTGCTCAAGCAACAAATTGATAGGATCGTCTGCTCCGTCGTTTTTCTTTTCTTCCGCTATTAAGGGTTTCTTGGGTGTGCGAGAGCAATTGTCTTGAAGAGAGACAAGCTCGAGACCCAACTTTCTATAATCAGACCTCGTCAGGGACATGCAGCTTGCTCTAATACCACTGATCCGGATTATTTTCGGCACAAAATGAGAGCGGAGATATAATAAAGAAATGCACAGAGATATCATGTATATCCAATAATATAACAGAAATATATCATACATGCAACCATAAACACAGAGATATAATAATACACGATTTCTATTAATGAAATAAATGTACAGAGATTGTAAAAATACAGAGTGAAAGACTCGCTAGAATGGTGGTAGTTTATCTCTGAGAAGAGATGTGATGGCTACTTGCATTCGCAAGAATATGATTACAATGAGGCTATGAAGGCCTATTTACAATAATAAGGAATTCAAAAAATCCTAGACATCCAAAAACCTAACCCTAGGAGATGAAGCGCCAAAAGTCATGTGGGCCCCGTTTGGGTAAGTGAGTACATCAACTTCCTGGGGTCGTAACTTTTGCATACGATCTCCGTTTTAGGCGTGTGATAGCTCGTTGGAAAGGTATCATAAAGGAGATTAATTTTGGGGGCTCAATCATACCTTTGGCTATCATTGAGAACCTAGATCTCAAAAAACCTTCATTTGGACCCTCAAAATGGCCTCGGAAGTTAAAACCTACTAAAAATAGTAAATTGCCAAAATTGTCATAAAACTGTTTTGAGCCATTTGGAAAAGGTGGGTGGCCATCAATATCCACCTAGATCACGCCTAGAATATGTTTTTATCCAGCTATAGACAACATATCTATGGAAAGAGAGATGATATAATTAAGTGCGAGGTTGGATGCCATGGAAACAACACAAAGAAGAGCTCCTGATGCTGGAGATGTCAGTGAGGAAGAAATGGAAGAAGTAGAAGTTGCAGAATTTGTAGTTGAGGATGTTGTGGAGGAATGATTTTTTAGAGTAGTTGTCAAGATGGGTGCCAGAGCGAAGATTGACATCCATATGTATGAAGGAGACCTGGACACGAAAGAATTGCTTGACTAGATACGATAAATGGATAATTACTTCAACTAAGAGGATGTCTAAGAGGAGAAAAAGGTGAGACATGTTGTCACTAGACTAAAGGGACATGCAACACTATGGCGGGATGAACCGTAGGCCAACAGTAGGAGAAAAGGAAAACAAAATATCAAGAGTTTGGATCAAATGGTAGCCAAGTTGAAGGAAAAATTGATGCCTAAGGATTACCAGATAAATTTGTTCAGGAGGATGAAGAACCTGAGACAGAGAGGATTGACTATGAAGGAGTACACAAAAGAGTTATACAAATTGAAAATTAGAGCCGGACAAAGAGAAAGAGATGAAGAGAATGTTGTCAGATACATTAATGGTTTGAGATATGAAATTCAATATGAACTCAGTATGACGACAGTCAGGATAGTAGAAGACGCATATCATATGGCACTGAAAGAAAAAGAGATGTTGGCTAGAAAGTAGAGTTAGCAGAATAGAGGTCGAAACTTGAACAGAGGCAAAGGAGTTGTCAAAGACAAAGTGCATAAGCCCAAGGATGAGGCAGATAAAACACATAGTCACTCTAAGAGAGGAGGAAATTATCGAGGAATACAAAGTGGTGGTAGAATTTCTTTTCCCAGAGGTAGAGGAAGAGGCAGAGGAGGAGAAGTGAGGTGTTATGCCTGCACAAAGACAAGAAATATGTCTTGGAATTTCCCCGAGAGAAATTAAGGAGGTGAAGCTCACATCTCAGAAGTGTAGAAGCAAGATGCTAAGATAGAAGGTGCAGAGGATGGAAGGTCCTTGAAGGAGAAGAAGGTTCTTTTGAAGCAAGAGCTAGAGACTGAAAAACCTGTACAAAGGAACAATTTTTTTAAGACAGCTTGCAAAACGAAGGAAAAAGTTTGCAAGGTGATAATTGACAATGGGAGCACTGAAAACTTAGTATCCATGGATATGGTGGAGAATATAGAGCTGGAGACAACTGTACATCCGACACCATACAAAGTCTCATGGTTGCAGAAGGGTCATCAGGGAACAGTTACTCGAAAATGCCTGGTTAATTTTAAAATAGGAGGATATAGGGATGAGATCCTATGTGATGTGATTCCTATGGATTTCTATCATGTTTTTTTGGGGATACCCTGGCAATATGATAGGAATTTTATTCATGATGGAAGGAGAAACAAATACACCTTAGAGAAAAATGGTAGGACACACATGTTGCTTCCAATTGAGGGAAAAAAGGTGAAAGAGGAGGCTAGCGTGAGAATACTTCTCATGAGTGGGAGGAAACTCCTGAGTGAAGTAAAAAAGGAACAGGACATGCAATTTGTTGTATTGAGGAAACCGAGGGTTATCCTTACCAGTACTTCATTGGAATATTTTCCTGAGGAATTTCATGAGCTACTAGAGAAATTTGATGATATTGTAGTGGATGATTTTCCAAACTCATTGCCACCTATCAGAAGCATTAGTCATCACATTGAATTGATACCAGGAAAAATCTTTCCGAATAAAGAAACATACAAGTTGATGCCTCAAGATAATGAGGAAGTAAAGAGACAGGTTCAAGATCTGTTAAACAAAAGATTGGTTAGAGAAATATTGAGCCCATGTGTAGTGCCAATTGTATTAAGCCCGAAGAAGGATGGAGGATGAAGAATGTGTACAGATTCGAGGGCCATAAATAATATCACCATAAGATATAGATTTACATTACCAAGGATGGATGACTTGATGGATTTCTTGAGTGGAACTAAGTATTTTTCAAAAATAGATTTGAAAAGTGGATGTCACCAGATCAGGATGAGAGAAGGTGATGGGTGGAAAACAACATTCAAGACTAATGAGGGGTTATATGAGTGGATTTTTATGTCGTTTGGCTTAACAAACACCCTGAGTACTTTTATGATACTGATGAATGAAGTATTAAAGGATTTCATTGGTAAATTCGTAATTGTGTTTATAGATGATATATTGGTGTTTAGTAAGAGTAAGGAGGAACACTTGAAACATTTGGCATTGGTGATGAGGAGGCTAAAGAAATAGAAGTTGTTAATCAATTTGAAAAAGTCCTCTTTCATGAAGATAGAGCTCATATATTTGGGTTTTGTTATTTATTCAAATGAGTTGAATATGGATCCTAAAAAGGTGAAAACAATCAGAGAATGGTCGTTACTAAGGAATACATTTGAGGTAAGAAGCTTCCATGGGTTATCAAGTTTTTATCGAAAGTTCATCAAGAATTTTAGTGGGATTAGTGATCAAATGATGGATACAGTAAAGAAAAGACACAAGTATTTCAAATGGATAGAAGAGGTTGAGAGGAGCTTCAACATATTGAGGGAGAAGATAAATGAACAACCAATTTTGGTTCTACCATATTTCGGAAATACATTTCAGGTAATATGTGATGTGAGTGGAGTTGGAATTGGAGCAGTCTTAAGCCAAGACAACAGACCTGTTGCATATTTCAGTGAGAAGATGAATGATGCTAAATAGAAATACTCCACATATGACAAAGAGTTATACGCCATAATCCAAGCATTGAAGAAATTGAGGCATTATCTCGTACCAAAATAATTTGTTTTGTATAGCGATAATCATGCTTTGTAATTCATAACCAGACAAGAGAAATTAAACCAGAAACATGCTAAGTGGATAGAGTTTATGCAAAATTTTACTTTTGTCACTAAACATATTTATGGGAATGCTAACAAGGTTGTTGATGCATTGAGCAGGAGAATTTTGATTCTCTAGGAATTTCAAGTCAAGACCTTGGGGTTTGATCACCTTAAGGAAATGTATCATAGTGATCCAGATTTTGGAGAAGCATATGAAGTGTGTGGGAATCCTGTGCTTAGAGACAAAATCCAGTGGGCTGAATATCTGATTCAGGATGGGTTTTTTTTCAAAGGATGCCAGTTGTGCATACCGAGATGCTCAATGAGGGAGAATTTACTTAAGGAAAAGCATAGCGGAGGTCTAGCCAGACACTTTGGCCATGAAAAATATTTTTCCCAAATAGCCAGTTCATATTATTGGCTAGGTATGAGAGTGGAGGTGAAGAAATGTGTGAACAATTGTAAGATTTTCCAGTATGCCAAGGAAAAGAAATAGAAAACTGGATTGTATTATCCATTGCCTATTCCAGAGAGGCCTTGGGATGTAATAAGCATGGATTTTATGTTGGGACTTCCAAGAAAACAAAGAGGAAGTGATTCCATATTTTTAGTGGTAGATAGATTTTTGAGGATGGAACACTTTATCCCATGCTAGAAGACCAGTGATGCAATGCATGTTGCAAAATTGTTTTTCAAAGAGATTGTGAGACTCCATGGATTTCCCAGGAGTATAGATTTAGACAGGGATACCAAATTTGTTGGTCATTTCTAAAGGAGGTTGTGGAAGAAGTTGGGGACAAAGCTATCTTTTAGTTCTGCATATCATCCACAGATGGATGGAAAAATCAAGGTGGTGAATATAATCCTAGGAGATATATTGAGGATTTTGGTCATTGAACACCACAGTCAGTGGGATCATATTCTAGCACAAGCCGAGTTTTCATATAATGACTCGGTGAACAGGAGCACTGTGAAGAGTCCATTTCAAATCGTGTATGGAATTAATCCAAGAGGAGATTCAGAGAAAAGATATCTGAAGAAAAATGGGTTTAGAAGTGCGGGAGTGGAAGATTTCACTGCAAAGATGCAGGAACTTCATAATCAGATCAAGGAGCAGTTAAAGAAAAGCAACAATGAGTACAAGCATAGAGATGATCAACACAGACAAAATATTGAATTTGAAGTTGGAGATCAAGTTCTAGCACACCTGAGGAAGAAAATATTCCCAAGGGGAACATATAATAAGCTAAATTTGAAAACAATAGGGCCATGAAAAATCTTGAGGATATTTGGCGAGAATGTTTATGAGTTAGAACTGCGGGAAGATGTGAGTATATCGCCCATATTCAAAATTATAGACCTGTATCCCTACAAGGAAGGTGGATTTGAAGGAGCTAAAGATCAAAGGAAGATTCAGTGGGAGAAGCATATGCCTTTCGTAGAGAAGCCATAGATGGAAAAGATCATAGATCAAAGGGTTGGTAAGAAGACCAGAAGGAAGATGTATTTTGAATACTTGGTGAAATGGAAAGGACATTTAGCAGAGGATGCCAGATGGGTCAATGAAGCGAACATCCAGAAGCATGGAAGATCGGTGCAGGAGCTCATGGACAAGAGTCCATGAATTTTTCAGCCAAGGGAGTATGATGCAGGAGCATCACCAACAAAGAACAAGCATGGAGGACAACTAGGCGCATTAGCGCACATTTTGAAATATTTTGAATTTCAAACTGATCAATGTATTAATGTGATACTTGGCAGAAGATTTTTGAGTTTTAAATGTCTTTAAATGTTTGGAGGTTGAGCCATCATGAAATGTGATGGGGGAATGTATTTTCTTATGGATTGGATCATAGTACAGATTTGGAGCTTGCGCTCTTATCTATATGACACAATATTTATTGAAAAAGGCATTAAGTAGTTGATAAAATTCAATTCCATTTAAGGTAGCGTAGAGTAGTTGGAGGGAATTCTCGAAGAGCACCTCTTGTATAAATATTTGTAGTATTACCCAGTGAGGGTGGTTGTTGGTTGTTGTAGGGAAAGTGGTTGTCAATTGTTGTTGATAGTTATTGCAGCGGTTGAATCTAGTATGTGTAGATTTCCATTGTAAGCTAAGAGTTGGGAGATATAGAGAAAGTTGTATGAATGTATGTAAGTTTTAGTTGGATGAATATAATAGAGGAACATTTTCCCAAATGTGTGTATGGGTATGTATCTATCTGAATGAATGGTAGAACTTCTGTTATTTTTCAGTTCTCTGTTGTTTTTGTTCTTGGATCCACGACTACATTTGCTTTGTTGAATGTATGATCCATTCTAAAGAGTAGGTAAGTTTCAGGTATGTATTTTCATTTGAGCGAGTTCAAGGTGCGCATAGTGTTCGCAAGGAGTGCGTGACTGAGTCTGTTCAGAACCAAAAGCTCAGAAGAGATAGTAAAACTTATACGTATGCAAAGAGTGCATCGACGTATGCAAGGAGTGCACGACAGATTTTTCAGACTCGAAAGTTCAGAGAGGATAGCATGATTAAATCATGAAGGATAAAAGTGTTTGGAGAACAATCGCAAGGAGTGAGAATTCATCCATAAAATCTTGAAGTGTGGAGAGTCATCTGTTGCAAGGTGTGCACAAGTCAAATTTTCAACTAAGTGTCGAAGAGATTGTTTAGAGGAACAAATTCAGAGAAGGAAAGCTCAGGAGGAAGAGCAACATAAAAATTCAAGGGGAGAAGTCCTTGGAGTCTTCATTGAACATCAGTGAACGAGGTTCGTTCTCAGAAGGAGAAGAACAATTACAGACCGTTAGATCTGGGGAAGTTGCAAGAAGGATTAATGAGAAGTATTTTTGTACTTTGGAGGTTTGACAAGTTGGAAACTTCAAGGAAGAAAAGTTGCAAAATCCTAATATACGATTCAATATCGACCGTTGATCACAGGTGAGAACGTGGCAATGGGATCCAAAGATTCAGAAATTGGGATATTGGAGGTTTTGAGTGAAAGGCCTAGAGTTTCTCGGGGTCACAAAGTCTGAACCATTGTGGGGCCAACGAATCCAAGGAGACACGCGGTGTGAGTTCGGAGACTCGGATCTGAGCACTTAGGGAAGGAGTGAAGAAAGGATTTGGGACATCACCAAAGTACGAACTGTGAAGGAGGTAGGACCATGGTCATAGTCGTGGTCACTTGTGGAAGAGCCTGTGTGTGGGTATGATAGTTTCAGGTGCCGCAGGGACCCAAGGAGTCACTTTGACTTAGGAATTCAAACGATCCAAGACCAAGAGGTCAAGCATCCCTTTGGAGGGAAGGGGGTTTGCATAAAAAAACTTTAAGATGATTTCCAAAACTAAGATGAACCCTAGGGGGGCTTTGTCCTCTCCTAATGATTTTTTAAGGGAGATGAAATTTTCTTTCAACCACCTTTTCTGATTCCTAATATCACACCAGGATGCGGGGGAAGAGCGTACTTAAGGGTTAAAATTGATTTCTAGTCCCAAATTAATTGATTGTGCGAGAAATCAATAACTTCAACTCAAAATTTTAAATGCCAAATGAGCCATCCATGTGGCAACAAAGTAAAGAGAAGAATAGTGATTCTTTTACCCCTATGTGCTTATGTTAGCTAACCTCTCTTGTGATAAAGGACTCTAAGTGAGGTGTGATTTCTTTACAAAGTGAAGGAAATTAAAATTTGAAGGAAATGGGCCCTTAAACCATTCATAAAAACCCTTACAATTTGAGAAAATTGAATTTATGCGTGGGCTGCAGTTCTGACAGGCGCGTAGAGTGTGCTGAATGCACAAAGTAATGAAGTTTTTCATGCACAAAGTGCGCAAAGTGAGCGTCTCTATTCCTTGAAAGCCACGTACTTCCCGTCATGCATCGGGAAAGAAATTTCCAAGTGAAATTATCTTGCCTTGGCTCTAAATTTTGACTTTGGAAGGCTGAACTAGGAGGGTTTTGGTACTTGCATATCAAAAATATTAAAAAGAAGTGTTCTCAAGACTTAAATAGGGAGGAATTTGATACCGATCCCCAATATGGTCGTCAATCTGTTGTGTTGGTTTTATCACATGGGTGAGAAAAAACAAAACACTTTCATGCTTAGTTAAATCAGCTAAACAAGACAAAAGTTTGTGAGTTGATTAGATAACCAAATACACATGAAACAAATAAATAAAACTAAAAACATCTAAAAAATAAATCTTAGAGAAACTTACACGAACTGGAACCATGAAAAACAAAAAATGACCAATATATAGCTACCAATGGATCAATATATTGATAGGCTAAATACCGTAGAGAAAGGCAGGGACTTATGAATCCCCTCTTCCTCCTTGGGAGGTCTCTTGAGTTCCCTAATAGAGAGATCTTCTCTTCATTAAAATGACAAATGGCAATGGTGGATAAATACAATGCCAATTCCCTTAAGAGGCGAGTGGAATGGCCCTTGCAATGGTGCTTGAGTGATTCAAAGATAAAAGATGATTCTCAAAGAAGAACTCTTGCAACATAACAATACCTTGAAGTTCTTATTTTTCTATCACACCCATGGCACATATTTATAGTTTCCATTCATGGAAATATATAATTGGCTCATAGTGTGAAAAAGGGTCACTTTAGGGAACTTCCTAGCCCTTGCCCAACCTCCAATCTAGATTTCTCTCATATCTAAGTGTTAAATTGTGTTGGGGGTCGGACTAGAAGTGGTTGAGAGTCCAACAAGATTCATCAATGCGTCATTCATGAGGAGTGCGCAGATTTTCTCGTAGACATTCAAACATCTTGCATGAAGTGTGTGCTGAGGGTTGTGTTAGCCTACGCACTATGCACACACTCCCTTTGGTGAATTTGCGCACTTTGATTTTTGAACCAAGTATATAGTTTTTTTCCTTTTTGGTGGATTTTGGTGTTGTAGGTGGACTAATTGTTGCTGGCATTGATGTCTTTATTCAACCATTGTGTGAAATGATGTGGACAATTTTTCAATGATAACAAGGAGTAATAATCATTCATTTATTCATAATTGAGTGACATATTATCATACACAATAAAAGAAATAGGAATATATTCAAACCATAAAACAGTAGAATAAAAAGAGAAAGGACTAAATATTTTATTCATTAACTTCAAAGTTATTCAGGTACAAAATCATAGAGATGAGATGTGCCATGTGCTCTAGTATCTCTTTCATTCTTACACAATTTCTAGCTCTATTACAAAATCATGCAAAAAATCGGACACAAATGAACTTGCAACTCTCTCTTATTGTTCCATCCTACTCTTTATTAAAATAATGAACACACTCTCTCTCTCTATTCCACTCTCTTGAGTGAACACAAGTCCCACATGCTTTACTTTTTCGTATGCATCCCCCATATCTTTCCTAGAGTGTGTGAATCCTAACTAACTTTCTAGGTCATCCATACCCTTTCCCATGATCATTCGGGTTGTTATGAAAATAATTACAATCATTCTTGAAGATATGCTCAAATTTGGTTTGCATCCGATCTCTTCTTGATTCCTTACACACAATACACAAATGGTTTGTCCCATGCAATATTCCTTTGGTTTGAATCAATGTTGATCCTTACTGGTTCTATGCAATGTATATTCATAGGAAATCCTACAAATTATTCAAAACCATGGATGCCAATACACCCCAAATTCTTTAGTTGGCTTGTCCTTATTGGAAAGTTGATTTGGACAATTGGTTGTCATGGATATCAACCATTGGAGATTGATGTCAACCCTTGGAGAGGTCCATATATGTGGATGATATTGTTGGAAAATATATTGTCATTTGTATGATTGATATTGATGGTGATTTAGTTGGGTACATTTGAAGAAGCCTACAAGGTTCCCCATAGGTGTGGTTATGGAAACTGAAGTTGCTTGAGGAATATAGAAATGAAGAATAGAGTAAATGTAGGTAAGACACTCATATATGGATATTACTCATCATGCCATTTCAGGTGATATGTGGTATGCCATGTGGTTCCTCACGGTTGAGGGGTTATGGCCTTTTGAAATCGGAAGCCCTGAAGAGTGGTCAAGAATCCCAGAGTGGTCAAGAAGCCCCTAGTTGGTTACAAGTAAATGAATGAAAGGGTAAAGTGGTTGTAACAAGAAATTAATAGAAGCCATAATATTAAGGATATATGTTACTAATAAAAAGTATATATACACCTCAAGGAATATCTCATTTGTACTTGCACAATTACATTGAATATCTATCTTTTGAGATTGTTATGGCCTAATATTTTGGTCTCTTAGTGAATCTGACGACAAGACCGAGGCAGTGGAGAAAGTGTGAGAAAAGAGAGAAAGTTTCAGAGCTGCAGAGTGATAGGGTTTTTATTAACCCTGATTTGGTTGGCCCTCGTAGTTCATGTATAGGGTGTCCCGTGAGGCCCTCGCAAGTTTCCTAGTGTTCGTCACGTGAGGCCCCACATGATAGTTAGTGTTTGTCCCATGAAGACAATAAAAAGGTGGGGAAAAGATGCTTGTTACAAGTTACTGAGGTTTGAGGTCAAGATATATGTCTGTGCAACAGGTTCATAGACACCAGGTCAGTTACAAATGTAAAAGGTATGTTATTCTATGTGTTATGAGGTTTCATCTTGGTGATATTGAGGAGCATGCTTTAGGCATGTGTTTGAGATATTTGGTATATGACTTGAGACACATATTGGATGTATGGTACATTCTGGTTGAGGTATATCTGTAGAGGTACATTGTTGGTTCATATCTTGGATATATAGGTATATGGTATATGTCATGATATGGTATATGGTTGAGGAACATTTCAAGGTAAATGGTTGATGATATGGTACAAGATTTATGCATGATTGATACATGATATAACATATGATTATTAGATGATGTGGTATATGTTTTGTTCATGCTTTATGCACATGTTATGGTAAATGGTATGGTATAGATGTTGATGGTAAATGTACATGGTTGAAGTATATGGTTGATGTGTATGGTTGGCACATGGTATGGTACATGGTTTTGGTATAGGTTGTGGTACATGGTTGATGTTTTGTATGGTACACGATTGATGCTTGGTATGGTATAGGTTGATGGTTTGGACACATATCTTGTGATTGTATGTTGGTGATCTTGTTACATGCTTGGCAGAGGCATGTGTTGTTGATGTTGTACATCTAGTTGAGAGGTTTCCTTAGTATATGATCCATGTGAGAGGATCTGGTTGAGCATCAGTGACAGTGACACGCTGGACAGGCTAATCGGTGACATGTTGGATAGGTTGATCAGTGATAGGTTGGACATGTTGATTAGTGATAGGTTGATGTGAGAGGTTCGTCAGTGATAATGACAATGGTAGTGAAATATTGATAGTGAGAGGTTGATAGTGGCAGTGATTTTGGTACTAAAAGTTTGGTATACACTTAGATTTCAGGGATGTAGGATAAGAAAAGGAAAGGGGGTTGTAGCCTCCTTTCGGTTGGTGCCAAAGAATCAGGGACATGGAGCTTCCTTCAGATTGGAACCTGAGAGTCAGGGATTTGTAGCCTCCTTCTAGTTGGAGCCAAAGAATTCAGGGAGTTGTAGCGTCCTTTAGGTTGGAGTCTGAGAAAAAGGGGTTGGAGCCTTGTTCCAGTTGCAAGTGGAGAATTTGGAAGATGGTGCTTCTTATGATTGAATTATTGATATATAAAAGAAATAATTCCATGAATTCCTCCCATTTGGGTTTCCACATAATTATTGGTGTATTTTGTTCTTGATGTGATGCTTCTTATGATTATATGCTTATAATATATTGAATGAATTCATAGATGATACATTGATAATGAACTATTGGATACTATTGATGAAGTTAAAGAATATATATTGTGGTTAAAAGTGGTAAAAGTGCTCACACTGATTCACCCCCCCTCTCAGTATTCCAACAATCCTCAATAAAATGATTTTATTTATGGCTAGACAAAGGAGGTTGGTAGCACTATTGTCATGCATTCCTAAATGAATTACTAAAAGTGGCCATCAAACTTTCGAAAAGTGTTGTGCAGTCATTGAGTTAGCTAGAAAACATACTATGCATTAGTGGCTATAACCCCTGGGACTGAAGGTTGATATTCTCCAGTTTTATTAGCATTGGGGTTGTCATTGATTGTGCCACTATGAGTTAATTGTAATACATTTGGGATTTTTCGGTCACATCTAGTGTGACGTTAGAGATGGTTTATTGTTCAGTTTTGATCATTGTAATTTTCCTAAGTTTGATAGCAATCGTTGTCATTGTTGCTTATCATTAAATAAGGGGTAATCAAGAGAATTATTTCTATTGTTGCATGAATTTTTATTCTTGGTTCATATATTCTTATAAATGGCACGTACATTGGGTGCCTTTTGAAGATGAGTCCAAATTGTGAAATTGTGCTCGACTAGTCTCGTGAATTTGGGGATGCATGCTTTCCCTTTTTTCAATGCTTCTTATGTAACTACTATGTTCATATACAACTCATGATTTCCTAGGGTAGGTCACTTGGGATTTTCCCAAAGCTCGATATTTTGCGTCTCCAAGAAATAGAATCACTCCTGAACCGTGAAAATTTTGTGAGGTGCAGATATATCTGGGATATTTTCCTCTATCCTAGGTAAATCTGCATAGAATTCATCGACTGCATTGATGATTTGTTCATGGGAAATGAGAATCACTTCATTGTAGGATTTACTCTTAGTATGCATAGTGAATTCCATAGTGTGGAGTGATTTGATATTTAGATGTGCAACCTTAACCTCCTGGAGAGCCTACATTTCCTGTTGATGTTTTTCCCGGGTTTCTTTATGGGTAGTAAGTTCTAGATCATGTTTTTGTTACATTCATTCATATGAATAGCTAATTTCTTGGTGTCTATATCCTATCTTTGTCATAATGGTGGTCATACAAGTTTTCAATTCTTGCATAGGTATCTACACTAGTTTGAGCTTGACACTAGTTGAGTCAAAAGAAATAATGACCGATGGGTTGAATCACAGTACTTGTATTTAGGTACTGTTACTTGGTTTGGTCATATGTTATGCCTGAGGGGGGGTATTGGGTGGTGAATTAATGGACAATTGTCGACATAGGTTTTCGAGGTCGTTTGTTTCCTCTTTTTGTATTAATTTTCATATTATCATTTGTCCCTTAAGCTCCTTGACCAGTCTCGAGATGGTTGTGATAGTATATCATGCATCCTGTGCCACTATGTGTTGTGTAGATGATTCAAGGACCTCCTTTTTGATAGGTGTGGGGTGGACCTCTAGTGGGGGATTTGGTGTATGCATGTCATTGGCAGGGTTCAATCTAGAACCAAGATTGATCGTGTTGGATTACTGAGAGGGGAGGTGAATCAATAATAAATAAAATTAATCCTTTTTAACCACAATATGCAAGTGGTATTTATCTTTGTGATAAATATATTATTATCATCCAATAAATTAAGAGTAAATAAACCATGAACAAATGAACAAGCATACACATACATAGTACACCAATATTTTAACATGGAAACCCAATGTCGAAGAAAACCACATAATGATTTTTCTTATATGTATTTAAGAATTACATTCATTGGAAGCACCTAATTCCTTTGTTCTCCATCTACAACTGAAAGGAGGCTCCGACCCCCTATATTTTTAGGCTACAACCTGAAGGAAGATACAACTCCCAATTCTATGGCTACAGCCAGAAGGAGGCTACAACCCCCTATGTTCTTCGGCTACAACCGGAAGGTGTCTACAACCACCTATCCTTTACCTGTCCTTCTGCCTTGAAATATAAGTGTCAAATGAAGAAACCACTACCACATTGTCACTCTGAGATATACCACTATAAGTATGTACCAACCTATACCTTTAACCTATAGCTAACCTATACCACTACCCTGTAATGAACCTGTACCTGAACGTATCATATACCAACAAAAAAACATAGATATGGGACCTATCTATCTTGCAACATCCATGTGTATGTGCCCTATCTATACTGCAACCTGTGTATGTACGTAACCTATCTGTTATGCAACCTGCATATGCCTTTTGAAAACTAGGGTTTTCTCTCTTCTAAAACATTCTGATCCTTTGCATCCTCTTTCACATCAATCTACAACCTATCACTATGTCCAGACTGTAACTGTACCATGTGTATACATTCTCATACATATCCTTTATCCAAAGAATCTATATCTCTCTCTAGTCATGTACCATATAAGTGTGTGTAATCATGAACAAGTATAATAACTCTCACATGAACTAGACATTAAACCCTTTTTTATATTCAACCTCTCAATACATCAACCAGTTCAAAAATACAAGTTCTCAACCATGTATCACAAGAACCCTTAACCATATTCTAAGAAATACAATATATGCCTCAACACTAACAAGATATATCAATGATAAATATTGATTATACCAGCACTATATTTTTGTAGATTAGAATTATACAAACGGTCTCATGCAACCACTAATCTCCGTAGGGAAAATCCTCAAACATCCATAACCATTTCTCATGTATACAACAAAATCCAACTAGTCATAGAAATAAGACATAACTTTTAAACTATTAGATAGATATGATGTACTTGATCACTATATACCTTCCTGGGATCTTGCTTTCAAACTCTAGATACCCGACATCTTCATATTCTCAAGTTTCTAGGGATTTTATTTCATGTATGTTCCCTAATGTACTTCTATCACACGTACATACAAAACCTTTTCCACTGCAACCCGCTTACACCTAAAAAACTAAGGTTTTTTTCAGTATTTTATGTAATTCTGAAACTTTTGTCATCAACCCTTTGATGGGTTTTCTATATGCACTAAATACCTCAATTAAATTGTCAACCCGGGGTAAGTAAACTTAGAGTTGTAGCACTATATGTGCCAAGGAATAAAAGATAGATGAAGTATGATCTAACTAAGGAGATGGTCTATCTAAGGGTTAATCTACTGAAGCAAAGACTACTAAATAGAAAACCCTATTAAATAACTTGAACTATTTACCTAAGCAAATTTAAACAATGGATCGATGGACTATTCCTAAAGAAGAAAATCAAACCCTACTTTATACAAGTTAACGTATTCAATCTAATGAGAAACAACAAAATCAATGTAATTGATTCAATCTATTCAATCGAATAAGAATCATCAACTAAGCAATCAAACAATTAACCTATTAAAACTTATTAAGCAAGTAAACTCATCAAAACTACTCAGCAAGTAAACTCATCAAAACTATTCAACAAGTAAACTCTATTCTTAAAAAAAAACTCATAATCATCTCTAATCTGCAAAGAAAAAATCTTAACCTACTTAATCAAAGGCATCATGACTGTATTAAAAAATTAATCAAAAATTATTCTTAATCTGCAATAACAAGAAACTCAAAGATGATGATTATGTCTTCGGTGCCTATTAACATCACGATGGCATCTGAAAATTAGTGATAATTCAAGAGGAATTAATTCAATATTGACTTCTATGGAGAAATAAAAAGTATGAACCAAGCAATCTAACGAAAGCGTTGCCATCATAGAAGAAACATTAAACATCCTGAAAATCCATGTGATCTCCAAATTTCATGCATCAATATTTGATGATAATAAAAACACTCTTATACTAATTTAAATGCACTCTTATACTAACTCAAGTAAATTTGCAAGATTATAAACTCGTAACTAAAATCTTAATTCAAATTCAAACTTCTAATTAAAATCACAACTCAAATATAAAACTGAGATTTCATAAGTTAAACTGGGATTAATTCTATCATTAAAAACTCAGATTTTAAATTAAAATGATTGTAAAAACATAATCCAAATATACTTCTATCCTAGGACCCTAAAACAATATTGATGAAAAAAATGGATTCATGAAAGCATAACTAAAACTGAGAATTAAATCAACTAATAAAACTTGTAATTATTAATCCATCGAAACTTGCAAAAGAAACTATGTACTCTGTATTAAACTAATACTTTGTTCTAAAGACTACTATGTTTCAACCTACATAAATCAATTTAAATTTTAACGTGCCAACTAAGTTAGTATCTTGCAAGCCAGTCACTAAGAAATAAAATAAACAACATAATAAACAACTATCTCCTACAAGCAACCTGCAAAAGAGTAATTAAACAATATGAAGTAAATTATAATTGCACAAATAAAACACACGATCTATCTATCTAAGTATTCACCTAGACCATTGGTGGGTCCCCTAGCAGGTCATTGTTATTCAACAGCAAATCGCAAGCTCAATCAACACGGTTCTGTCATTAACTTTAAAAAATGCAGTCTAAACACAAGTTTGCAGAAATGTTTGAGTTATACAACGAAATGTATTCTAACAATTCTTTTTCTTGGTATGACCACTCCTGGTGGTATTTATAATGATTACAGTTTGAGAGGTCGACCACTGGAAGGGTCAACCTCCTCTAAAAATGGTAAATCCCATTAAATGTGTTTTAACAGCCTTTAGCTTCTAGAAACTGAATGAGCGACTCAACGATTAGCATAACTGCTTAATCTGATATATCAAGAGCTCAGTAGCTGGAGCCCATGAGGGGGGAAGAAACCTAGGTCACTGATTTACCCAACATAGATTTCCAATACGCCAATCGCCAATTCACCTATGCTCCAAGTGTCGGATCGTGTCCTGGATGAAGTACCTAATCGGGTGCTGGATGGAGTGTTGAATGAGCTACCGGATGGAAAATTGCATTATGAATTCTCCCTGTGACACATAGATATGCATTAGATCCTCATAATCATCAAATCAAAATGAATCTAACTCAAAACCATTGCAAAACATCAATTTCACATACCTGTTATAAAGCCATGATGAATTGATGCAAAATCCTTCGAAAACTTCTTCAAAATGGTTAATAACACATATAATACCGGTACAAAAAGGATTCAATCGTCATCACAAAAATAAAAACACAAGACCAACATTACCTCCACGCCTAAGGATTTACAGGTCCCACTGCAAACAAAAATGAATTACCCAATATGACTAGACTTTCTTAGAAGGGGATGGATTAGCTTTAGAAGCTTCTTTCCCTAAAGACTTTGTCTTATGCCTCTTACGATGTTTCAATTATGTCTAGAGGCTACGATTGTCATTGGTCATTTGATCAATCAATCATTAGAGGGAATTCATTTTTTCTTGTAATACTGCATTGTCATGGTGTGGAGATTCCTATCCATGGTCTTCCTCTCTTCCATATGTTGCAACAACTGAACATTTTCCTGTTGTAATTTTTCAATGAATGTAGTATGATCAGATATCTCAGAGGAGGGATTAGATCCCTTGATGGATGTAGAGAGTCTATCAGCTTTGGGATCTGGTGTAGGAATCTGTGAGGTAGGAGTAACAAAGGGTTTATGAGAGGGAATGGGTTCATATTTTACTTCTCTATCAGGCTCCAACTCTTCTGCAGAAACTTCCCTAAGTATTTTATGGGGGATTTCGAGATCCAAAGATACTTGGATAGGATCTGAAGTGCTTGGGGGTTTTATATTAGGCTTCCCACTTGCATTCCAGATAATGTTTTGAAAATATCCTCCTTTGAATCAATTGGCTCCTCTTCTATTTGTAGGGACTATAGGAAAATCTTGTTGAATTGCCTCCTGTAACTTTTTGGTTGCAGGATCAATAGATGTTGAGGGCATTGGAGAATTATCAATAGGAGTTTTAGTCTTCTTGCCCGATGAGGCTACAGGGGTATCAACAAGTTTCTTGTTATTTTGTTTGGTTAGAGAGATATCTTCAGTAGGAGGGTTTGGAGTCTTTGGAGAATGGGGTTCAGATGGAGTAACAATCCCTAAATCAAGTGATTTCTTGCTGGTCTTGATTGTGAGATGGGGGTTTGAAAATTGATAGATTAATTCATTCCATTTCTTCCCTTGTTTTTCCAACTTAGCTATGACAAGAAATTTGATGAGCTTGTAAAGGAATAGGATGTTACGAGGATTGGCCACATTCTTTTGTACTTGGGAAGACATCTTCTCAAGACTTTTCAAGAATTAAAAAGGAAAATTCAATGGCTTGTTAAATTGGAAATGAGCTAACAGATGAAAATGAAAAGCTTTAAAAACAAAATATCTACCTTCATAAGTGATAATTATGGTGATGACAATCAGGGGGTTAACCAACTCATCCTTAATCCACTCTTTGGAGTATCCCTTAGCTCCATAAATGTTCTAAAACTCAGGCTTAAAAACTCTGTTGTAACTTGGTCGTGGCAATTGGTGGTTCTTAAACCAACGATATCCAACCCTTGGAAGCTTCGTGGCTGAGGAAATTGACTCCTCAAAGACCAAGAAGGCCAGAGAACCCACACATGCCATCCTCTCATCAAACCCGAGGGAAAATTGTAGCGAAACTCCATCATCATGGCCCTGCAGACAGGCCAAGAACGGTCCCCACCCTGTGCGAAGGAAGTCTTGTGCATAGGAGGAAGGCTCGTATTGTTTGGTAATGGTTATAGTGCAGAGGATGAGTAGAGGAGAGGAATTGGACAGAGAAGCAGATTTGGGTAGAGGATGAGCGCAATTCGGCATAGGACAAGCACAACACAATGATCATGCATGAATGAAATAACAATTTGAAGCTAACCCTCCAATTTTGAATGCACCCAAGGTGGAAATGATTGAATTCATTGATGAATTCATCACACACAAGTTTCTATGTGTGACTATGACTACGTCAATTTTAAATTCGAAGGGTATCTTTTGGAGGAAATCATAATGATGAGAGAATTAATGTCCAAGTCTTCAACTTGGAAATTTGATCATAAAAATGTATATATAAATTGTATCATGTAACCATCAAATGCCATTTAATCCATCTCACAATACAACTGAACAGTCAAATCAATTCAACGATTCTTGGTTACCTGCAATATTGGTCACTTACTGTGTGTGCGCACCTCATCTGATCCTTCATATGGCACATCATCCAGTCGTCCAAATGGAACTTCATACGACACTCCATATGGCAATCCATATAGTAAAATGGAATTTTTTCATCCTGTAATGGATGTTTTATCCATAACACTCATTCTTAAACACTTTTGATAGTCATAGTGAACAGGAGCAGAGACATGATAAGAGTGTTCTGTTGTTACTTGCCTTTTTAGTGTGCTTGCACATTATAACAATCTATTCCTCTATCTCAAGGCATGTAGTCACAAGTTTTTAATGAATAGTCTGTAAAAAACCAGTTAAGCGATCTGTCGAAGAAATATACAACAGGTTTATAACACATAGCGAGTTCAACATTTCAATAAAAATATAATTGTTGGTATAATAGCCCATATTATGAAAACAATATGCATAAATTTTTACAAATATTATACTTCTTCTTCTCATGTATTATAGATAGGTAGTATTTTCATTTTCCAGCTCATGAAACCCCTCCTCCACTCCTAAGTATTTTGACACCTCACAATAAAAAATATAGGAAACCAGACAATTCTCCCAATAGCCAAAGATTTATAGCTTGTTAAGTGTAGATATAAATTTCACATATCGGTCTGACGAGATGGTTAGAATATGGCCCCACTTGTAGGATAGAACATCCTACACATAGTTAAGACGAGGTAGGTGAGAGAGTTTCAAGATAGTCTCAAAGTTAGTTCCCAATGGAAAATTTATGGAGTTCCTTAACCTTAGCTTATTCATACATACTTCTTGTTAGCTTTGTCTACAAGTAATGTCATACATCAGGACAAGTTTAAGATTTGGGAATTTTCTTATTATTTGTTTTTGTTAGATTATCATCCTCGCTAGGTAGAATGCCCCACTGCCAGCAAGCCTGTTCAGTAGTTTGACGGGTTTACCTAGTCATACCATAGGACGATACCTGCTACTAGCAAACCCATTCATTATCCCGATGGGTTAGTCTCTTACACCCTCAAAGAATGACCCACCATATTTTATGATTTTAATATAAATATTGCTTTGTTCAAGAATATGGAGGAACATCTCTGAAAAAAGACTTTTGTTTTTATCTTTTTTTTAAATTGGGATGGTATTTATTTTCGAGGATGAATCTCCTTTATGTATTCCTTAGAGATTTTCCTTGTGTAAGGGGTAATTAAGAGGACATGGCCTATCTAAATATATGGTATAATCAAGCATTACTAGTGTGTAGTGGATGGTACCATTGGGAAAGAACAAAAAGTTATCTTTAGGCTCAACTCACTTTATTCTTTTTTAGTTATTGTGATGTTTCCATGGCTAACCGCTAATCATACCTCCTTGTTACTCTTTAATAAAGATACTTTACTAAATTACTCGGGGTTCTTGGGGAAACTGTGCGAGTGGCGTCTAAGTTTGATGGTTAAGGTATCACTTCCTTATATTCTCTAGTGATGAAGGTTTAAGAGAAACTGCTATTAAAGATGTATTGAGAAAAATAATATGGAAATCTTTGCAAAAATGTGTCTAATTATCACAAGTCATTATTCAATTGATGCTTAGCAGATAACAAGGTTTAAATATAACAATATTTTGAAGGAAAATACTTCCCTTTATGTCTCCTTGAAATTGTCTACTCCTAGTGAAATAAATACCTACAGAAATATCTAGAATTCTCTATCAACATACTTTAAAATTATTTACATATATACAGTCAAAAATTCATAAAAAAATCAAGAACAAGGGGGAACTTCCCCATCTACTAAGGCTAATTCCTTGTTAGTTGACATGACCTGTAGAAAATATTCTTTGGAAATGGGTATGTGATAAAGTTTGAGTCAGTGCCCATTTACTACAAAGGAGACATGTCCATCGTCAATTGTTTTGATTTTCACAGCCCCATTGTCATACACAGTGACTACCTCGTAAGGACCTAACCATTGATTGGTAATTTTTCCTTTAAAAATTTTAAATCGAGAGTCAAACAAAAAATCCCAATCACTAGGTTGGAGGTGTTTCTTCTTAATAAACTTGTCATGCCACTTGCTCCTCTAGTTTTGGACTAATATTGTTCGTTGGAGAGCATCTTTCTTTATCTCATCCAACTCGTTTAACTATAGGGATCATTGTTTCTGAGCCTCATATAATTTTAATCCCAATTCTACGGTAATACATAAGGTATTCACTTGGAATTCTATTGGTAGAAGTACTTGATTCCCATACACTATCTCATAAGGGGTATGCCTAGTGGTGTTTCTGCAGGTGGTCTGATATGCCCACAAGGCCTCTGGAATCCTATCATCCCAATCTTGATGATGCAATTGAAAAATCTTGGTTAATATAGATTCCATAACTTTGTTTGTGGAATATACCTGACCATTAGCTTGTGGGTGATATGGAGAAGACTTGTAGTGTTTGATCCCATATTTCTCTGTTAGTTCTCTCATCATCTTGGAAGTGAATTGAGTGCCTTGGCCTGTAACAATTTCATGAGGAACACCAAAGAAGGTAAAGATGTCTTCATAAATGAATTCGACAATGGATATTTTGGTAGCCCGTAATAGGTCTTTTTCCTCTACTCACTTGGTGACATAATATGTACAAACCAAAATATAGTTTTTCTTACAATACATGGGTGAAATTGGTTCAATAAAGTCAAGGTCCCATTTCTAAAAGGTTTTATCAAAACTTGGGCACATAAGGGAATTTATTCAGCTAACGTGGGTCTTCCTATCCTTTGATAGCTATTGCAACTCCTCACATACTTGGTAAAATCCTTAAAAATGTTAGGCCAATAGTAACTTGAATGTAACACCTTATATGTTGTATGTTTGTCAGAAAAATGGCCACCACATGGTCCATCATGACAACTTCGTAGGATTTCTGGTATCTCATCTTATCCGACACATATACAAATAATCAAGTCTAGACCAGTACGAAAAATGTCATGGCCAACCCAAGAGTAATTGGCACTCTGCGTAATAATTCTACGCTTTTCATGAGGTGACAAATGAGATGGTAATTTCCTAGTAGCCAAATATTTTTCCATATCTGCAAACCATGGGGTATTTACAGAGAGGGAAAAAAGGTGTTCGTCTGGAAAACTATCATCGACGGGAATATCATCATCCTCATTTTTTATGCGTGAAACAAAATCAGCTACCAAATTCTCCTTTCCAGGTCGTTCAAGGACAGTGATATTAAACTCTTGCAATAGCAGGAGCCACCTAGTCACCTGACCATTAGTAATGGGTTTATTCATGAGAAATCTAATGGCAGAGTGATTTGTATGTAAAAATACTTTGTAACCTGTGATGTAGTGGAGAAAATTATTAATAGCATGAACTACTACCAAGAATTCCTTTTCGGCAACTGTATAGTTTAACTCGGCAGGGGACAAGTTCTTGATCACAAAATAAATGGCATAGGACTAATGGTATATTTGCTTCCCTAATACTCCTCCTATTGCATTATTAGAGGCATCAGTGGATATATGAAATGGAAGATCCCAATTGGTCCCCCTAATAACTGGTGCCACAGACAACTTAGCTTTCATAGTTTCAAAGGCGTTTTGACACTACCCGGTCCAAAGAAAATCAACATATTTTATTAACAATACAAACATGGGTGCAACAATCTTTGTGAAATTTTCAATAAATCGTCGGTAGTACCTGACATGTCCAAGAAATATTCTCACCTCTTTTTGAGTCTTGGGGGGTGTAATTCTGATGATGACCTCAATCTTCGAAGGATCAACTTTAATCCCTTCAGATGAAACGTGATGTCCTAGAACCACTCCTTCAGTCAACAACATTTTACATTTTTCATGACTTAAGGACAAGTTCATTTCTTGGCATATGATAAGGAATTTTTCTAAATTATCTAAGGCTTCCTGGTAAGTATTTTCATATACTGTAAAGTCATCCATGCATACCTCCACACAATCATGAATAATATCAACAAATATCCCTAGTACTGCTCGTTGAAATGTGGCATGAGAATTACACAATCCAAATGGTAAGACCCTATAGGCATAGGTGCCCCAAGGATAGGTGAAGGTAGTTTTGTCCTGATCCTCGGGTGCTATGAGAATTTAATTGTACTTGCTATATCCATCTAAAAAGGAAAAATATTTCTTTCCTGACAGGGTGTCCAAGACTTGGTCAATCAAAGGAAGAGGAAAATAATCCTTCAAAGTGGCCTTGTTAAGCTCCCGAAAATTGGCACAAATTCTCCATTTCCCAGTTACATTCTTTGGAACGAATATAAGAGGGGATACCCATTTGCTGTTAGAGATGGGATAAATAAATCCGACATTCAATAACTTTTGTATCTCCTCTTTTACTATATATTTGAGTGTCGGGTTCATCCTTCTCTGCGGTTTCCTAACAGGTGTTACTTCCCCCTTGGTATATATGTGATGAATGCATGTGTCAGGGTGTATACCCTTCATGTCAGTGTATTCCCAGGCAAATTCTCCTGATTGTTCTTTAAGGACACTTACTAACTGCTTTTGTTGGTCTGTATCTAGCCTGAAATTTATATGTAGAAATTTCCTCGGGCTAATCTCATAGGGCATTGTATAATATGTGGTAGAATCATCTATATTGAAGATAAAATCGATGGGTCCAGCTGTTCCTGAAATTCTTCCCCAAACATGTACTCAAATTGGGGAAAAGATTTTGGAAAATCAACACATGTGATAGCAAAAATAAACTGGTTTAGCAAATTTTTCATTGTGTGCTCCTGAAGTGCCCAAGAATAATCACTTGGAAACACGAGCTCTTCCTAGTCCTCATTCTTGTATGGAAATTCAATCCACCATAGATTCTCCATGATAGGTTGAGCTGGTGGATATATGGTGATATTTTGTATAGAGAGTCCATTTGAGATGGTCATTTCTCCCTCTCTAGAGCTAATAAATTCATTAGATGTGGCTAACCAAGGCCTTCCCAAAATAACGAGATGCCCTTTGGTAGGATCCTTTGAGTGGATGACAAGAAAATCTACTGGGTACTCTCAAGAGGACAAAGTAACTATGATATCATCCCAAATTCCTTCACGTATAACCCTTGTCTTATCTTCTAATTCCAAAATAGTTGGGGTAGGTCTAAGAAGAGGTTTTAACTATAATTCCTTCAAGGTAGTAACAATCATAACATTGATGGTTGCCCATAGGTCTATGATATTTTTTTTGATGGAAACCTCATTAATGGTTATGGTCACTATGAGGTTTCCTGGGCTCCCATATTTTGTGACCTTAGGTTTCTTTGATATGTACTCAGAAAGTTCACCTATCAAATGTATTGTTGGAGGATCCTTCTGCTTCCTTCTTGGCTTCTTAATACACAATTCTTTGACCACCTTAGTTTAAATTGGAATATCCTTAATGTCTAGTAGGAATGGAATTTTGAAAAAGATATTGTTTGTAACATCCCTGACCACTCATGGCTGGGCCACGCTATGCCAGAGAACTCTTACTCTTCTCTCACTACGGAACATACTGTAACATACCCCATATTCAACTGAGCTATGCCACATAAAATTTACAAATACATACATATACACATAGGCATATATACATATCGAACTACATGCAATTAAACATACATACATGCATCACTCTTGCAGAAGCTTTGTCAATAAAACATAACAGACAAATACTTTACTTAAATGCATGAATTCATACTGAAATAAAAGTAAATATAGACATGCAACATATATAGGGAAATACGCTTAAACATACAGATATTTATAATCATACATATGATAAACCCATAAAAGAAGCATGTAAATGACAATGCAACATGTAAATTTATCACACGATTGGTACTTATCTTCTTAAGAATGTCACCAACTATGTGCAGACCATCCACAAACCTCCCAACCTTAGACTACACTGTTCATCACTCTCAACAGTGAATCACCCCCGAGATGGGACTAAAATCCACCTGGGTAAGGGGTTCCTAACCAGGCTAAGGATCATGGACAACAGGAAAGACTCTGTCTTAGGTGCTCACTCAACTAATAGCCTAGAACCTCTCATTCCCCACATGCCTATCCCACCCAAGGAAGTGTGCCCCTTCTCTTCTCACTAGTCCTTCGGCTGCCCCACTTCTCTTCCAGGGCTTCAGCAAAAGGTTAGATAGGAAGTCTCTGAGCACTGTAGCTGTAGTTTATCACCTTCAGGAAATTGATCCCCAACAATTCTCTCACTCAGAGAATTGCTCACAGGCCTGACAACCCGCCTCTTCAATATTCCACGGGCCTGACAACCCACTTCTTCTCCCACTCCCAAGCTAACAGGTACACCAACATGAAATGCATATGGAAACAGTTTCAGGTACAGTGATAGGAAAATACGAGGATAACTCCCTAACTATGCGAAGATTAATCGAAAAATGGTTGAGTGAACGAAGGAATCATGGGAGAGATGATGGTAACAATGATGGGGAAGTTGTTGGTCTGGATGATGGGGAATATTCATGGAAAAATATGATGGAATGAACTAAGTTCCAACAGTATGTATGCATGTCCCCAACTTGACACTTGTCATGTTGGAAGCTACTTTGGTACACTTGTCCCCAACTTTAGAACTTAGGATAAAATAATTATCCATACTTTATGTTTTAAGAAATATTAATATAATATTCCTTTTTGGCTTAAGCTCCCTAGCTTAGCCCTTTCCGTAACTTTTGGCCCTCCCTTTCCCTAACTGGTGGATTTTAGTCCCCCATCTCTTTTATCGTGGTCGGTCTGCGTGCAACGATGTATTTTATATTAATCATGAGACATATACAAAATAGGCACACCGGCCTTTAACATCTAGGCGCTCTGGCCTAATTCCAAAACATAAGAATCCCATCTTATAATAATTGGCTCACCAGCCTATAACACATATTATGTACACAAAGGTCCGCTAACCTCCATATTCATGCACTTTAGTTACTGCACGGGGTATCCAGGAATGTGCATACATCATTTTACTGCGCAGTGATACCATATTGTCTAAACAGTTCACCAACTTAAGTACACTTGCATTACATTTACAATTGGGTTTGGCCAAGGGATATTACAATCACCTCCCCTTATTTATGCATTGTCCTCAGTGCATCATGTACCCATATACAATTTGTTTTTTTTTTTCAAAAATTCTCAAAATGATGCAGGTATTATGTCTGTATTGCATCCTCAGGACTGTACCAGGTCCATTAGACCTTTACAATACCTATGGCTCGATTTTGGAGCTATTTGATTTTCTGGTCCAGAATGCACACTGGATGCACTTGAAAAACGCCTTCTTGCTCCACCTGAATCACATTCCAATCAATAACATGATTTGCATCAGGTATATATTTCTTTAGCAATGATACATGTAATACATTATGAACAAACATAGATGCAGGTAATGTAATCATATAAGCAACTAGACCAATCCTCTCTAGGATTTCAAATGGCCCACAAAATCTGGCTGCCAACTTGGCATGGCTTCCCAGCTTCAGGGAACTCCTGCTAGCTTTCATTTTCAGGAAAACATGATCACCCAGTTTGAACTCTCTCTGGGTTCTATTCTTATCGGCATAACTTTTCTGCCCATCCTGGTTGGCTTTCAAATTCTTCTTAATTTTTAACATTTGATCTTCCATATCCTTGAACAACTCTGGCCCAATTACTGTTCTATCAGCTGGATTATCCCAACTCATTGGAGTATTTCATTTTCTTCTGTAAAGTGCTTCAAATGGGCTCATCTTCAATGATGCCTGATACCCATTGTTGTAAGTGAATTCTACCAAGTGCAGGTAGTCTTCCCATTGTGATGGTTTTTCCTTCACATGCATTCTTAGTATGTCCTCTATCACTGTGTTCACCCTCTCTATCTGTCCATAAGACTCAGGATGATAAGTTGTACTAAAGTTCAGATTTGTTCTGAATCCTTTGAACAATACTTTCTAGAAATTTGAGGTGAATTTCGTGTCTCTGTCAGACACAATTGTTTTAGGAATTTCATGCAATTGTGCCACTTCCTTCATGAAAATATAAACAACATTTGCTGCCTTGTGAGTAGTTTTCAGTGGAATAAAATGGGCATCTTTTGTAATCTTGTCCACCACCACCATGATTGAATCATGTAGCTTGCATGTTTTGGGCAATCCCGTAATAAAATCCATTGTCACCACTTCCCACTTCCATTCAGGAATGGGCAAAGGTTGCAGCAACCCTACCGAGTGCCTATGCTCAGCTTTAACTTTCTGTCATTCAATACATATAGCGATGTATTCGGCGATCTCTCTCTTCATACCTGGCCAAAAGTATTGACTCTTGACTGCTGCAATGGTTTTTTGATATCTAGGGTGCCCTGCATAAGGAACATTATGCATCTCATGAAAAATCATACGTTTCAAGTCCTGGATATTTGGTACAAAAATTATGTTCTTGTGCAGTAGTATTCCATCTATTCCCAAATTATAAATATCCATCTTCTGTGGCATCTTACCTTGCTATAGCGTTGCTACCAATTCTCTGTACTGTAGCTCTGCATTTGCAGCCTCCAGAATTTTACTTTTAATACCAGTCTGATACATGCTAATGGTTGTAGCATGTAGTTCATGCACCCTTCTGCTGAGTGCATCAACCACTTTATTCTCTTTCCCCTTGATATGCCTTATATCAAAGTCATATTTTCTCATAAATTCGAACCATGTTCTTTTCCTAGCATTTAGATTTGTCTGATCAAATAAATATTTCATACCATTGTGGTCTATTTTTAGCTCGAACCTTTTTCCCATGAGGTAGTGTCTCCATTTCCTCAAGGCATGTACTATTGATTCCAACTCCAAATAGTGAGTGGCATAGTTTCTTTCATGCTCCTTCAACTTCCTTGATTCATAACATATAAAAAATCCATTTTGACTGAGGACTCCACCAAGTCCTTCATTACATGCATCTATTCATACAATGAAGTCTTCATTTGCGTCTGCAATCCTTAGTATTGGAGCACTTGTCAATAATTGTTTCGAATGTTGGAAACTCTTTTCGAAATTCAATGTCCACTGAAACTCCACACCCTTTTTTTGCAAGGAAGTGATTGGATGTGCTATCTTTGAGAATCCTTCAATAAATATCCTGTAGTAGCTTTCCAAACCCATGAATGATCTGACCTCTGTCACATTCTTTGGTGCTGACCATTCTCTAATGGCTTCTATCTTCTCAGGATCCACTGCTATCCCATCTTTTGAAATGATATGACCCAAATAATGAATTGGCTTCTAATAAAATGAGCACTTGCTCAACTTGGCATACAACTGATGCTTCCTTAATTCTTGCAACACCATTCTCAAATGATTCTCATGCTCTTCCATTGTCTTAGAGTATATAATAATGTCATCAAAAAAGACATTGACAAACTTGTCTAAACATTCTCGGAAAACACCATTCATTAAGCACATGAAAATAGCTGGTGCATTTGACAACCCAGATGGCACCACTGTGAAATCATAATGACCATACCTTGTCTTGAAGGTGGTCTTGTTGATATCTTCCACTTTAATCCTTACCTGATGGTATCCTAATCTGAGATCTATCTTTGAAAATATCTTTGCATCCTTCAATTGATCAAAGAGATCATCAATCCTTGGCAGAGGATACTTGTTCTTAATAGTCACTTTATTCAACTGTTTGAAGTCAATGCACAATCTTAATGTTCCATATTTACTTTTCACAAAAAGGACTAGGGCACCACAAGGTGACACACTTTGGCGTATATATCCCTTCTTCAAAAGTTCTTCAAGCTGCATTTGCAACTCCTTCAATTCTGGTGTACTCATTCTGTAAGGAGTCTTTGACACTGGCGCTGCTCTAGGCATTAGATGTATAGAGAAATCAATGTCTCTCCTTGGGGGTAATCCTGGTACCTCCTTGAATACATCTTCAAACTCTTTCAGGACTGCATAATCTTCCAAATCTGGCAACTTATCTTTAGGTGTCTCATCCATATGAGCTGCAAATATTTGACACCCTTTTCTGTAACATTTCTTCAGCTGCAATGCTGAAATTTATCTAATGGTTACTGCCCTGGGAATTCCCTGCACTTTCCTATGTTTCCCTTACTCATCCAAGAAAGTAAATTCTTTGTTACAACAGTCTAAAGGAGAATTATGTTGGTCCAACCAATCCATCCCAATTAAACAGTCATAGGGACCTAAAGGCAAGATGTTCAAATTTGTCATGGTGTTTAGTTCATTCATGTCCATGAGACATGAATTAACCATCTCATTAACTTTTCTTTTAGCCCCTGTATCCAGCTGTACCAACCAAAATTTTCCATGCTTTCTTCTAGGCAATTGCAAACTTTCCACCATCTTAGGGTCTATATAAATATGACTAGCTCCTCAATCTATTAAAATAACAATGGTTTGGTTGTTGATCATACCTTCCACTTCAACCATGTGGGACTAATACTCTGCTTTCTTGTTGTCTAGGGCTGCATAGATCCTTGGCACATTTCTTCCCATGTCCTCCACTATTTCATCTTGTTGTACATTGTAAATAGTCCTTCCTTTTTAGCCTCTGTGAGTACAATCTCTGAACCTATAATCTCCTTTACAACCCCAACATTGAATAGGTGGTTGCCTTGGCCTTTGACCTCCTTCCTCTATCGTTATGGGCTCTCTAGGATTTTGTTGTCCCTGTGGATTATTTCTGAAGAATGGTGGCTTAGATCCCTTCTTCCTCTGATCCATCTTTAATTTCTTTTTGTCTTCCCAAGACTTTTGGAAAGTTGGCCTTTCTTTCTGCTGATCATATAGGCATTTATCCTACCTTATGGTCTCTTCCAATGTCTTGGGATCATCATACTGTATTTTGTTGTTGACGATTGATGGCAATCCACTCAAATACCTTTGAATTTTGACTATCTCATCCTTTATGAAAGAGACATACTTCAACAGTTCTATAAACATTCTCTCATATTCATCAACAGTCATACTTCCAAGCTTGATTTCAAAGAACTCTTTCATTTTCTTGTCATAATATCTCTTAGTCAAGTATCTCATATTCATCAACGGTCATACTTCCAAGCTTGATTTCAAAGAACTCTTTCATTTTCTTGTCATAATATCTCTTAGTCAAGTATTTATTCTCAAAATACTTCTTGAATTCCTTCCAAGTAACACTTTTATCTTTAATGTGCTGCACCTGCACAAGTTGATCTCACCACATGGATGCTTTTCCCTTGAGTTGATAGATGGAAATTCTACCCTCTGCATGAGAAGAATAATTATGCAATTGATAATACTTCCTCATGCCCAACAACCATGTTTCTTCATCTTCACCCTTCTTGTGCTCACCATCAAATGTAGGAGGCTTGATTTTGTTCATTTCTCCTCGTAGCTCATCCACTCCATAATTCTTATGCCTTCTGATGGGGGATATACTTTAGATGATGCCTGCTCTTTTATTGGAATGCCTCGGGGAGTGATGGTGATGTCTGCTAACACTTATTGCTCTTATTTTCTCATCCGAAGGCTTGTGACTTCCATATTATCTTAAGCCAGTCTCCCTTTCCATATTATTTTCTATTATGTTCAAACCCTCCAATAACTTCATGTTGTAGTCATCCTTTTGTTCCTTGGCTTTCATAAGCCTTTCATTATTCTCTTTACGTCTTTGGACATCCCTTTGCAAATTCTTAATGGTCTCTACCATATTCATGTTTTCATTCCTTTCATCTCCATGTCCATTGGAGTTTGTTCCTTCAATGCCCAAATGGACATCCATCCCTCTTCTCTCATCTTGTTGACTGTGATTCTCTTGTGCCTCTTCCATTCCTATGGACTCTGCACTGATCTAATCTGATCTAGTTGTTGTTATTTCTACAAAATGTATAGCCATCAAAACTTATCAGGCTAACTAAATCAACAATTCATGAAAAACATACGAACCATTTTGGTTCAATATATACATCAGAATTATTTCTTGATATTTCCTGGTGTTATCACCATGACAATCTTAGATACATCGGGGTGAAATATGTTAGGCATAAATATTGTCGTTTAATTCTGTTGTAGTATTTGCCCAACTATTTAATTTTTCAATCTGAGGTTCATAGGATTACAAAGAACACACACTATATATGTAGGACTGAAGTAGAACTAATCTAATCTAATTTTCTAAAATGAAACTAATCTAGAAAGCATTGAAAGACTAACTAGGAAAGCAAGAAATTGCATAAGGGAAAAACAATACAACATGTGAAGAGTTGAATGACAATTGACATATGTGAGCTCACACAATAAATCAATCTCAAATTATATTACAAGAGTCAAATGACAAAGCATGAAAAAATAACAATGAAAGAATCAAAGCTAATAATCCCCTTCTCCTAATTACAAGACTAAATTATGAATAACATGACCTCTAACTCTTCAAGCTAATCCCCCCTCATGAAGAGAGAGCACTCTCTTATATACATGAAAGTCTTGAAGAGTGTCATAATTATAGATCCACTATTCTCTCTGCTTATTCCTTCAAATCCTCCACACATATCTTGGATAAGATATCCTATCAAAATCTCCATGATCTTCTCCTTTGAATATGCTTGAATGATTGTCCCAAATATTCTTCAAATCTTCAAAGCTTGAGGATGAAATTTGAATTTGAGGCTAGGTGGTAATATTTGACTTTGTTGGAATCTTCAAATATGCCTGCACACATCATCAAACTCATCCAACCTTGATATATAATGAAAATGTGTAATTTTTCTAATATTTAATCACAAATTCACTTATAATACTGAAATGAATAAAGTGGAAAATAATAAGTTGAAACCCAAATGTATTTATGAAAATGATGTCATGAAAGGTTAATGGGGTGATGAAATGTGAAGAATAATGAAGGGAAAGGTGGATGAAAATAGGACATCTCTGAGGCCCAACATACCCCCCAACTCAACTTGTTGCATGTCCTCATGCAACCATGCATGGATCTTCTTAAGAGCTTTTGGCATTTAAACTATGGCTTTGATTGATGATGTCCTTTTAACAATGAATGTTTCCAGGGTATGAGATACAAGAGTAACAACATGTGAGATTTTCTTATGGTTGGTTCTTGTGTGAAAACCATGAATACAAAAGATGTTGGTTCTTGTGTTAACAACATCCATTTCACTTATTGATTTTATTGTTGCAATAGTTTAGCCATGTACTCACTGGAAATAATAAGTTATCAACAGGGATGATTTTAGGGGCTAAATTTCGCTCATGGGCTAATTTTCCATGGTTTTTCCAAAAATGAGATTCGTTATTTTAAAAATGATTCGCCCAAATTCTATAGAATAAAATTATTTTACCTTAAAAATTGCCAAAATTTTATAAAAACTATACAAAATACTAAGAAATTTGAATATTTTTAAAAACATATCGCCAAACATTTATAGTTGA
>ML795554.1:63067-131269 GCA_009831015.1 Picea engelmannii
CCCCCCCCCCCCCCACAAGTGAATCGGTTGCATGCCCTCATGCAACTTAGTGTAGGTCATGGAAGGAAAGAGAGCATGGAGAGGAAATTTTCCAAAATATTCAAGTCCGCATATAAGGAATTGTGTGATTAAAGCTTAGAAAAGAACATACCTCCACTTACCCAAAAAGTAGATGTAGCTGTTGCGGTTGCTGGATCAGAAAAATGTGACTAGCACTGTAGCTACAAATGTTGTAAATGCTAGAGAAAATAATATCTGACTGTGATTGATGGAATATGGAAGGTGTCACTGCTGCAAGATCATGAAAATGGAACTGCTAATGCTGCTGCTGCGATAACTGGATCATGGGAAGTGAAGGAATCTGAATTGCTACTGTTGAATCATGTGGAAGGAAAAGAATATGAAACTATGGTACTCTCATAGATATGAAATGAAACTATTGCAACTACTGAGGGGATCATGAAAAAGTGTATAGTCTTCACCTGCTACAAAACCGATGGTACAATTCTCTTCATGAAAATGAATGTGTCGATGTAGATCATGAAGAGAAATCATTGGATTACTGACCATTGATTAATTTCATTAACCAATGCGAGACAAACTCACCAGTGATGTCAATGAGTGTCAAGGTACTCGAGTACATCTTATGAAGTATGAATATATGGGTTGATGTTGAGCCACTTGCAAGATCTAACAATTAAGGGACATTGATGTATTCCCATGATTGCTAGCGAGAGAGCTTGCCATTAAGGCATGAAAGCCTCAAGGTACTCAAAAGGAACTCTATTCTATATCCCAGAAAAGGTGTCAAGGTCGATGGGGCAAGACTGTTGAAAGGTGGGCCTTAAGGAATCCCACATCAGTCAACACGAGTCTGTATAGAAATATTTGGTAGGACTATATGGAAGATCTCAGTAGCAACAATGTCTATGGCAAGGGAATCAAGGCAATGTAATCATGGAAAAAGGGAGTTTGCTTTATTCAGAAGGAATACTGGAAAGGCAAAAATGAACTGAAAAAGATAAGGTAAATGATGTATGCAACTCAGACAAATAGGTGTGTAGAATCATAAAATTTAAGGCAATGAAATATGGCTTCAACACAGGGATGACCAATCGTCTTTGAAGGAGAAACGGGAAAGTGTTATAGCATGAAATTTGGAAAAATGTTTCTGTGTAACAACAAACATCAGGATGTGCAAAAAGTTTCTGTGTACCAGCAAAATGTTGTTGTGTATCAACAAAATGTTTCTGTGTAAAAAGAAACATCATGATGCGCAAAAAGTTTCTGTGTATCAGCAAAATGTTTCTATGTAACAACAAACGTCATGATGCGTAACAACTCCTTCAAGCTGTCTAGCAAACATGTTTTTTCTGAAAAATGTTGTGATTCTTGAAGATCACTATGGCATGGAAAATGAGCATCCTGTTCCTGAAATCAATGTTTAGTACTAATCTTACAATCAAAACTTTGTGAGAGCATTACAAAACATAAAATGCAATATATAAGTACAAATGTGAGCTAATTGAGATAGAAAATAAATGCAATTATACCTATTGTCCGCACTTATTCGCTTCGTCATTGATTTCCGCCAAAGTGACTTAAGAAAAACAAATGAATGTTAAACATGAAAACATGTATTTATTATTGTTTTCCAGAATGTTTTAAAAATTCTATTTTCAATTTTTATATATTTTAAGTTTTTAAGTGTTTTTATTGTTTTGCTTTCCATAAAACAAATGAAAACATTTTTTTTTATGATTTTTATGATTCTTTTATTGTTTTTCTTTTTACATCAAAACAAATGAAATAAAAGAAATTCATTATTCTAGAAATATGAATAAGGTAACAACAGGAAAAGTCATGAGAAGTTCCATAAAAAAAATAAAAAAAATCAACTACAAACTTCAACATAGTCCTTATTGCATTTGCCAAAACATCATTTATTTGGTGACATAAATCCTATGCTACAGCTATCAAAAAAGTCTATTTTGCAATAATTTTGTGAATCCTTCTGTGTTGCTGTCATTGATGAACGTCTGCTACTTATGCGACCACCATTCAAGGAAAAATAAACTTGGTTATGATACTTCCATTCATCCCCTACTGACTAAAAATTCAAGCTATAAGATGGTGAATTCAAAGATATTTGGATTTCACTTAGGATGGATCCAAGACTGTTGTCATTAACTTCCCCGAAAATTGTGCATTATATGAGTTACTCGACCAAACCTTAATTATCATTCATCTTCAGATATTCCACAAGTTAGATAACACAAATGCATATGTCTTTTAAAACACATCACCTCAGACACACCACCATAAACAAAATTAGCAAGGCTTAGTGTAGGAAGATTTGTTTATGGATAATCAAGGGTGAGTCAAGAGCAAAATGACAACCAACCATTTGTTTTCTCAAGAAGACATTCGCATAATTCCTTCTCAAAATGCCAAAAAGTAGATCTCAGTACAAATCGATGCTCTACTTGACAATCATATACCAAAATTGCACTCAGTTATAGCAAAACAACATTCACATAAATGAGAAATGACGCATTGTTTGGTGTATGTGTTTTATGGGATGAGGCGTATCTGTCGTTCATCATTTGTTGAATTACACTCTTAAAATACTGAAAGATGCGAACTCCTACTATGCTAGTTGTATGTAGGTTCTTGGCAACGTGGATGGGGTCGGCAGGCCCATCCACTGTTATTAGTAAGTTCATGTGCAGTGCAATGAGTGTGGCCTTGATATATAACTCAGAAATTGGAAAGTGCAGTATCCAGTACCTGATACAGCAAACTATAGATAAGGAGTTGAAGTTGCACATGCAATGGTCGATGATGAACTTGGAATTGAACATCTGAGAGGGAGGTAGGCAGCCAGTTTCGGGAAGATTCTGGAACAATAAGGTTGTTGCGACCCAGCAGTGAAACACAGACCGCCATTATGACTACATCCATTTCAAAAGCTAGCATATGTACCAGGCAGACTCAGAACCTACTTTTTAATTCAATCGTTGGAGATTTCTTCAGCATCATTGTCCGCAGCAAGACTGACTCAGTCAAATGAACAAAATCGACATAAAATCCCATATTTCTACATATTGGGCACTTGGCGCGTTGATTGGCCACTTTTAGCCCTTCAATTGTTGGTATTGATGCCCTTGTGCACGCAAAAATGTTGCAGAAAACATGTCCACATTCAAATGCAACAGGATCAAACACTGTATCCAGACGAAATAGGGCATGTCAGGTTAAACTCCAATTTCACAGAATCATGTAATGATCATTTAATAATAGGATCACTGCCAGTAAAGTCGCATGAGAATTCAGGGAAAAATTCACCAATATGTCGATTCTCTGAATCTCTTGTGTTGATCTGAAACACAATCAATTAAATTAACCATGGTGACTTTAATAGCTCTGTGTGCTTCGCCTGTAACTTTGTCTTGAAGTTCCAACCATTGACTGATCTATGTACTTTGTCATACTTTTTCAGAATCTTTCGAATCGCAATGGAATTCATGGCCACATAGCTGACTAAGTGTCGGTATTCTCGGATCATAGCCTCATGATCATCGGCAAAGAAATGTTTAATACGCCAAAGATACATTTGAAAACCAGAAGCAAGATGCAGATGCAATGGCATGGGAACTGGAGCAACCCACTATATCCAATACTTCTTTTGTAAGCTCATAAAAGAAAATTTTTGTATTGTTGTTCTGGTATCTTATGCATAACATTAGAGGTTACATTATTTCTTCATCACACAACACATCCAATCAAACTATTCTTCTCATTTATATTCTCAAAATCTTCATGTCTAACATATTTATTGAGAACTTACATTGTGATAACATCAGTGGGGCATAGATAGAGCTCAAATCCTGGAGCCGGTTTTGCATATCCTACCCTCTCTCCTTGCTTGTATGAATCAACAACCTCCTGAATTCTCGCCAGACCATTCTCTGAGAAACCATCACTGCAAAAAATTGAAACCACCTTTTGTTTTTGAAGTTTAACCTTCCTCTGTGATCTGTGTGAGGATGAGATGGAGATCTATATCGTAACTTTGGGATTGAACGAGACAACTATCAAGAGTTATGTACATATTGATGGCCCATATATATATCTAACAAAATTAGTGGCATCAAAATTTTAGGTGTTTGCCAGCCTATCTTTGACCTGAAATTGGTTAGCCGAAACACTCTTTCTGGACTCCTTTGTCGTATATGCAGAGAAATAAATGAGAGTGGCATAATAACTATTAGAACCCATGTCGTAAATCACAACATTCCATGATGTATTTGAGAACTCCTTATCAATCCCCTACTGAATGGTTGCACCAAAATTCTAATTGATCAAAGTAATACATTGATGCCAGCAAGTTGAGCGGCTTGAATGATACCATTCCTCTCAAAAACCTGGATCATCACCAATATGGACAGAGATTAAGCCAATCACATATTTAAAGAATGGAAAAGTTAATGCCAGATAGGTCACTCGTTCAAGTCATCCCAAGCAGCAAAAACAAATGGCGAACCAACTTGTCGACAAGTTTCTTCTTGGCTCATTCCTATACTCGCCCAAACACAATAAAGATTGAGAACAATGGTGCAGCCGAGCAACAATGATATGAAGATGTTGATCCCACGTCTAATGTTATCATTAGTCTTAGATATAAAATCCATGGGTGCGTGTGACAATTATTTTGGTCGATGTTGTATGGATTTGAAAGACAAAATCACACCAATGGATCATGATGAGAAGATTTGACAATATCAGTAGTGCACAAAAATCCGAAGAAGAATTGAAAAGAAGTGGGTTCAAAAAATCTCTATTCATTAAAGGCATCGACTACCGGCTGCACAAGTAGCACCAAAACTAGTTGGACCAATGTCATGATGCTGCGTGGTTTCTAATACTTGAGGATTTGCAAGTTTCTCGGCAACAAAACGATTATTGAGATATTTCCTCTTCTTACTTGAGTAATTCTAGTAGTTAAAAATGCCAAAAATAGGGTGAATAATCCAGAGAGAATCAAGCTTAAGAGAAGATTGGAATTCAGTTGAGATTTAATCATGAAGGCTTCACTTATTGAACTGCGTGCTCAGGAAACTGTCGTGCATAAAATCTGCGATTGCACCTTAGTGGTTTTGTGCAACAATACTTTGCGCAATCAAGATTCGGTGAATATTAGCATATCTAATTTTTTATATGATGCTCAAATGAGAATCGAGGAGTAAATCCTAACTTTCTAAATATGCCCAAAAGAGAAGAGTTCATCTTATACTTTGTCATGTACTCTGATTCTCATTCTTTTAGAAAAGCAAGATTTATCATTGATTGGGTTTGTTTCCTTCATAATTGCATATTTTAATTCATGGTGTGATGGGGAAATGTTTCAGATCTATCATTTGCAGGTTGTGATTCAAGGGGTGTTGTGGCAACTCAAACCAGAAATGAACATGCAAATTCAAACTAGAACTATTGCATCAGGAAATAATTGTTCGCACAATTTAAATTGATTTCGATCGACCACGTTTTAGCACTGTTTCAGCCTGCCCCGACAGTTTAGTGGGGAAAAAATCATGAATTTGTAGACCATTTATTATTATATATTTTTGTTTGGTTTTATTTTATCTTAACGCCACTATTGTTTTATTGTTTGCAGATCGCAAATTTATTCAATCACTATTATAGGGAAAAAAAAAACGTCATTGTAACAGCATGTAAAATGTCATTGTACCAGCATGTTGTAACATCATGTAAAATTTTCGTTGTATCAGCATGTTGTAACAACATGTAAAAAAAATAATTTTGTGTTTATTTGCAGGTCAAAAGATGGGCGCAAAAACATTCATTCTTGAAATCAATTTAGACATCCTATTTTTTGATCCTTGCGATTGCACGAAGCACGGAGGAGAGCATACTTATTCTAAAAAAAACAAAATTGGAAATAAAATCGTACCTGCTCTAAGCTAAGTGAAACTTAAATATTAGTTACGTGTAGTCAAACTTCCAATGGATCCAACCACGCAACAGTAACAACAATATGTTCAATGGTGATTTTTCAAATGAATAATGGAAATATTCGAAAGTGAATGAATCTAGTTGTTGTAATGACAAACTAACTAAATAAAAATGAAATTTATCTAATCAAGTGTTTACCTAGAACCATTGCTCGATAATGCTTTTATAGGCATGTTTTTCCTCGCTCAGATCCTCCTGTAACTCCTCTTCCCTTTCCTCCATCTCCTATTCTAATGTTTGTTCGTCACCTAATGCGTAGGAGTCTTCAAATCTTGAATCTTCAATTGTTTCTGGAGGAGTATTTGAATCTTTAATTGTTGTCAAGATCTCCTCTTCCAGAGAAGAGGAGATCCTGACTATCGCGAGGATCTAAGTGAGTAGTTCCAAGATGATACTCATTGTTAAAACATGTTGAAAAAAAAAGATTCTTACAACACCCAAATCAAAAAAAAAAACACATGAAAAATACTCTTGTTGAAACACATACTCTCCACAGTTGCGGAAAAAACACTTGCTACAATTGAAATTCACACTTGCGGAAAATGAAATTTGCGTAAATTAAAATTCACACTTTAGATCTGGCAGGAATAACATGAGGAGTCTCCACTCAAGTAGCTTCTATGACCCCTTACCAACACATGCAGACACACTTGAATGAAATCAAACTAAACTTCAATCCATCGTGCTTCCCCGACAACGATGCCAAAATGTTAGGCGGAAATATTGTCGTTTAATTTCATTGTAGTATTTGCCCAACTATTTAATTTGTCAATTTGAGGTTCGTAGGCTTATGAAGCACACACACTATATATGTAGGACTGGAGTAGAACTAATTTAATCTAATTTGCTAAAATGAAACTAATCTAGAAAGCATTGAAAGACTAACTAGGAAAGCAAGAAATTGCATAAGGGAAAAACAATACAACATGTGAAGAGTTGAATGACAATTGACATATGTGAGATCACACAATAAATCAATATCAAATTATATTACAAGATTCAAATGACAAAGCATGAAAGAATAACAATGAAAGAATCAAAGCTAAGAATCTCCTTCTCCTAATTACAAGACTAAATTATGAATAACATGATCTATAACTCTTCAATCTAATCCCCCCTCATGAAGAGAGAGCACTCTCTTAAATACATGAAAGTCTTGACGAGTGTCATAATTACAGATCCACTATTATCTCAACTTATTCCTTCAAATCCTCACATATCTTGGACAAGATATCCTGTCAAAAACTCCATGATCTTCTCCTTTGAATATGCTTGAATGATTGTCCCAAATATTCTTCAAATCTTCAAATCTTGAGGATGAAATTCGAATTTGAGGCTAGGTGGTAATATTTGACTTTGTTGTAATCTTCAAATATGCATGCACACATCATCAAACTCATCCAACCTTGATATATAATGAAAATATGTCATTTTTCTAATATTTAATCACAAATTCACTTATAATACTAAAATGAATAAAGTGGAAAATAATAAGGTGAAACCCAAATTTATTTATGAAAATGATGTCATGAATGGCTAATGGGGTGATGAAATGTGAAGAATAATGAAGGGAAAGGTGGATGAAAATAGGACATTTCTGAGGCCCAACAAAAAATGGTTTTTTGAAACTGCTTTCTCCAAAGTTCTGATGTCACGTGTTACAATATGTCAAAACACCACTCGTGGGACGGGCGACGGCTAGTCGGATCACCCCGTCACACTCGCTCGATACTTCGTAGCCGTATGAATTTAGGTGAATTCCGCCATGTAACGAAGTCAAAAGATTAATCATTTGAAATGGATTAGCTGAGCATGGCAACCCAACGTACTTGTGCGCAAGTCTATTAGTGATTCATGATTGAGACTCTATAATTACCAACTCTCAAGTATGTAGGCATCATCTTATCCATAGATGAAGTAATTTCCAAATTTTCTCGACCTTCCGATATCTGCAAAAGCATTTCGATGTCCACAAAATCGAGGTACATGGACAAAGCTATATCCAGTGAGACTGGTTATTTAGGAAACATGGCAGATTTTCCTGCGAGTAAGAATGAAAAGGTAGTCGCGCAGATACTAGCGACTAAATTTCACACAGAACCTGCTACAAACTCGAGATTGGAAGTCAGGCTAAATTCAATTATGAGAGATCTAGTCATCAACAGGCCAGTTGCTAAGAAGAAACGGGGCAAGCGACAGAAGAAAGAACCCATCGCTGAAATGGCCGAAAGTGTTGGAGAAAATCAACCGGTCTGGTTAGATACTTTAAAGGAGGAAATCGCTAAGTTGAAATGCGTCCTCATATAAAATCAAGTATGTTTCAACAATTTTTGGACAGATGGTAGCTGAGGTAAGGGGCACCAAATATGATAGACCTGTTCTTAAATGGTCCTCTTAAAATAGGATGACTATGATTTTAAGTCATTCGCTTTTGTAATTTCTGTGATTAAATGAATATATATAAATGCAGAAACGGATTTTGAATTGTTTATGACCAAATTCTAACTGGTGGTGATATGAGTCTTGTTTTTCTTAATAGTATACATTTCTTGTAAGAATATATTTCACTTTCGTCTGTCTGAATCGAAGTAATATAAAAACTAAAAACCAGAATTCATCTCTGAGATGATCTTGGCTTAGCAATTTATAATATATTTATTTCTTCTCGAATCCACTTTGAATTCATTTTAAATAATGCTCCCAAGCGTTTGTGTGTTTCTTTTTCCTCTAATACCATGAAAATTTTCTATTAAACTCAGACTCATCGCCTTCCAAATGACTCCACATGCACAAAAATTCAACATGTTCATCGATATTTATCATGCACAGCAACACCACAAGGTAAGTCATGCTTCCACACACATATATCCACTATGCACTTCTTCTTCATCATGCCAATAACTTGCGTGCATTACTTTTGCATTGCACACAAATATTCACTGCGCACAATTTTGGTTCTTGCACTAATACCTGTTGCGCACAGTTTTTGTAGCGCACACTAATATTCCACATGCATTTCTCTCTATGCATTTCACCATACCAAAATTCAATATGCCCCACCACACACAATAATCTACACACACCATTGACTACATTGTCGCGAGACAACTCATACTCATACTGTGCATGCACCAACCAAAATCCTCTGTGTTTTGCGATACTACACACATGATGTGCACCATTACTATATGTGTGCATACCACACAATGCTAACTTCAGCGTGCACATCCGCACACAATATTCTTTTGCGTAGCACCAAAATTTATTGCTCGCATCTGCACGCCAACATTATCCACATGGTGCCATTTTTTTTTTTTTTTAATTATTTCCATGGATGCTCTGTGACTTGAATTTTGGCCACTTTCAAATTAATCTTCTGTGAATTTTTTCTTCAACTGAACCTTTCTGGCCCATTCAGGCTCAGTGTTGGAACTGAAACTATGATACCATATTGTAACGTCCCCAGCCACCCATGCCTAGGCCATGCTACGCCAGAGAAATCTTACCGTTCTCTCACTGCAAAACGTACTATAACATACCCTATATTCAACTGAGCTATGCCACATAAAATTTACAAATACATACATATACACACAGGCATATATACATATCGAACTTCATACAATTAAACATGCATACACGCATAACTCTTGCAGAAGCTTTGTCAATAAAACATAATAGACAAATACTTTACTTAAATGCATGAATTCATATTGAAATAACAGTAAATACAAACATACAACATATAAAAGGAAATACCCTTAAACATACAGACAGTTGTAATCATACATATGATAAACCCATAAAATAAGCATGTAAATAACAATGTAGCATGTAAATTTATCACATGATTGGTACTTATCTTCTTAAGAATGTCACCAACTATGTGCAGACTATCCACGAACCTCCCAGCCTTAGACTACACTATTCATCACTCTCAACAGTGAGTCACCCCCGAGTTGGGACTAAATTCCACCTGGGTAAGGGGTTCCTAACCAGGCTAAGGCTCATGGACAATAGGAAAGACTCCATCTCAGGTGCTCACTCAACTAACAGCCTACAGCCTCTCATTCTCCACATGCCTATCCCACCTAAGGAAGTGTGCCCCTTCTCTACTCAACAGTCCTTCGGCTACCCCACTTCCCTTCCAGGGCTTTAGGAACAGGACGGAAAATAATTCTCTGAGCACTGTAGTTGCAGTTTGTCACCTTCAGGAAATCGATCTCCAACAATTCTCTCACTCAAAGAATTGCTCATGGTCCTGGCAACCTGTCTCTTCAATATGCCATGGGCCTGAAAACCCGCCTCTTTAATATTCCACGGGCCTGACAATCCATTTCTTCAATCCCTCTCCCAAGCTAACAGGTACACCAACAGGAAATGGCTATGGAAACATGTTTAGGTACAGTGATAGGAAAATATGAGGATAACTCCCTGACCATGCGAAGGATGATCGAATAATGGCTGAGTGATCGAAGGAATCATGGGAGATATGATGGTAACGATGATGGGGAAGTTGTTGGTCCAGATGATGGGGAATCTTCATGGAAAAAGAGAATGGAATGAACTAAGTCCCAACAATATGTATGCATGTCCCCAACTTGACACTTGTCATGTTGGAAGCTACTTTGGTACACTTGTCCCCAACTTTAGAACATAGGATAAAATAATTATCCATACTTTATGTTTTAAGAAATATTAATATAATATTCCTTTTTGGCTTAAGCTCCCTATCTTAGCCCTGTCCATAACTTTTGGCCCTCCCTTTCCCTAACTAGTGGAGTTTAGTCTCCCATCTCTTTTATCATGGTCAGTCTGCGCACAACAATGTATTTTATATTAACCATGAGACATATACAAAATAGGAGCACTGGCCTAATTCCAAAACATAAGCATCCCAGCTTATAATAACTGGCTCACTAGCCTATAACACATATTATGTACACAAAGGTTCACTGACCTCCATATTGTGTGCACTTTAGTTACTGCGCGCGATATCCGGGAATGTGCATACGACATCATTTTATTGCACAGTGATACCATATTGTATAAACATTTCACCAGCTTAAGTACACTTGCATTACATTTACAATTGGGTTCGACCGAGGGATATTACATTCTTCAATTCATTCAAGATGTCAAATTTTGGTCGGGTGGTAGGTTTCTCGATCACTAATCTTTTTGGGTAAGGAGGGGCCTGCGCAATTTGTGAAGGTTCATTTTGGGTAATCTTGGCTTATTGCTCCTTAGGGATGATAACATCTTCCCATCTAGTGTCATTTGTGGGTTGTTTGGGGGTTTCCACTTATTATTCTTCCCGGATGACTACTGAAGGCCTCTGCCTATCCAAAACTTTTCCCAACCTTACTTGAATCTCCTGTAATGGAACAACAGAAATATCATACATCGGGAAGGATTTCATCTCAAGATTGTGAAGAGGTTGAGGGGGTTTATTACTGGGATTGAAAACTGGTTGTGTTGGTAATAATGTCAGTTTTGGGGAGCTTTCATTTTGGTATTGTTGTGGTTTTTGTGGCATAGGAGGTAAAGGTGGTGGAACAAAACTTGGAAGAAGTTGTGGGATTTTGGGTGGAAACTGAGGGTAAGGATGGTTGGGCATAGGGACATGTGGAGCTCGAGGGTTCCCTTGGTTATGCTCTCCTCTCCATCCTTGAAGCCAAGGATGGTGATACTATGTAGACTAGTTTTTCCAACTCAAAGTGTTCCCTGTTGTGTTTGTTGACAATAGGGTGGAATTTGAGGTTGTAGATCCGGGTATGTAGGCTTATTCCTAGGATGCCATGGCCTCCTAGGTGCATAAGAGGACTCCCCAGGATCCCCACTTTTGTAGATGGATAACAAACCGATAAATGATGGACATTTTTTAGTTGAGTGGTCCTTCGTGCAGAAGCCACAAACTGAAATGTTATCTACTGGGAATTCCCTTAAGGAATGATTCCTCCTGCATCTTGGGAAAAATATGCTCATTGCTACATTTTCCTCCTCCTTTTTATTTTTAATCTTTAGGGTGTCCAAATAGGAACCTATTGTGCTTAAGATATTCGTTTTGAAGTTCTCTAAGAGGTTCCCTATCTCTACCCTTGTGATACCACCCAAACTGACTAGTTTTAAGTTTCTACAATAAGAATCTTGAACATTCTTCCCTGTTTTATCTCTAATCCTTGATTAATTCTTACACATTTCACAGATTTTGGAAAATGGTTTATGGGAGATGTCACCTGATGCCATCAGGTTAAGTATCTCTAGGTATTCTTCTGAAATCCCTTTAAGGCAAAGATATCTGACTGCATCATTTGGAAGGTCATGGTACATAGATTTCTATGAGATATAAGAAAACCATTTCATACAATCCTTGAGATTCTTGTCTTCTAACTGTTGGGTTTTGAAAATATCATTACGAGAATCCTTGGACTTGCAGTAGTCTTGGTATTTCTTAAGAAATGTATCTTTCATGGCTTCCCAAGACCTAATACTGGACTCTCCCAACCCCATGAACCATCTTAGTGCAGAGTTCTTGAGGGTGGCAGGAAAGATTTTTAGTTTCTGGACATCTTGTGTAGGATCTAAAACTACTTACAAGATGTCAAACTCAAATAAGAAGATATTCGGGTCTTTACTTCTTTTACTGTAAAAGGTGGGAAGTGCCGAGAGGGGAATGTTTTTCATATTGACATTATGTGTGGTGTCCAAAATTGGAAACCCAAAGGTGGTTTCAGTTTGTTTTCTAACTTCTTCTCCCTCCTCGTGTCTTACATGGTTGTGATCCTCCTGATCATCCATACTAGTTTGGTTTCCAAAAAGAGAGTACCTAAATGGTTTTATCCTTGAATATAACAAAGTATCCCAAGGTTATTTTCTAAGAAAGGTATCTCTTTGATGGGAAGGTCTTCCTACTGCTTGGATGTCTAGAACTCTACTCGAGTCGGTTGAGACTATTGGTGCCAAATTTTTTCCTTAAACTTGGGAAACAATTATATTGGCTGAAATACCAAAACAAGTATTCACTTGTTCACGGTCTATGATGTCTACAAATTTAGGGTCTCCTGATGGTGGTGAAAATAAAAAGGTTGTGTTGGTTGTTTCTATGGAAGGCACGAGTGGTCTTGCCTCTTGTCCTACTATTCTTAATTCTTCAATTTTCTATTCTATAGTGCTCCCTGTTTCGGTATCTTCAGAGACTTCTTTAGCTCTTTGAGTTGAGATAACCCCTACTTTTTGGTATTGATCTGCAAAGTTTATTAGTGGAGTGTTCCTTCCCCAAAAAGGTTAGAATGAACCTTGATTGAAAAGTTTGGTTTATGTTTAATGTATGTTCCCTTTGGGTCCCTAGGTTTGTTCATGAAAGAAAATAAAAGGAAAAACTATCATTGGGTTTGGGGGAACCTGCTATAACAGATACGCAGGTTCTTACCTCTCGTCTTAAAGTTCCGCCTCCACCATACTAATGCTAAGGTTCATAAATGATCTATCTCTTAACTACTTCCTACCTTAAGACAACTCCCCCACAACGACGCCAAAAATGATGGCTATTCTATATGCACTAAATACCTCAATTAAATTTTCAACCCGGGGTAAGTAAACTTAGAGTTGTAGCACTGTATTTGCCAAGGCATAAAATATGGAGGAAGTATTATCTAACTAAGGAGATGGTCTATCTAAGGGTTAATCTACCTAAGCAAAGACTACTAATTAACAATCCCTATTAAATAACTTGAACTATTTACCTAATCAACTTTAAACAAAAGATCGTGGATTATTCCTAAAGAATCAAATCAAACCCTACTCTAAATAAGTTATCATATTCAATCTAATGAGCAACAACAACAACAAGTTAATCTATTCAATCTCTTCAATCTAATAAGAATCAACAAGTAAGCAAGTAAGCAATCAAACAATTAACCTATTAAAACTTATTCAACAAGTAAACTCATCAAAACTACTAAGCAAGTAAACTCATCAAAACTATTCAGCAAGTAAACTCTATTCTTAAAACAAAAATCATATTCATCTCTAATCTGCAAAGAAGAAATCTCAACTTACTTAATCAAAAGCATCATGACTATATTCAAAAATTAATCAAAAACTATTCTTAATCTACAATAAAAATAAACACAAAGATGTTCATTATGTCTTCGGTGCCTAATAACATCATGATGGCATCACACGATTAGTGATAATTCAAGAGGAATTAATTCAATATTGAATTCTATGGAGAAATGAAAAGTATGAACCAAGCAATCTAATGAAATCTTTGTCACCGTAGAAGAAACATTAAGCTTCCTGAAAATCCACATGATCTCTAAATTTCATGCATCAATCTTTGATGATAAGAAAAACACTCTTATACTAACTCAAGTAAATTTTCAATATTATAAACTCGTAACTAAAAGATTAATTCAAATTCAAACTTCTAATTAAAATAATAACTCGAATATAAAACTGAGATTTCATAAGTTAAACAGCGCTTAATTCTATCATTAAAAACTCAAATTTTAAACTAAAATGCTTGTAAAAACATAAGCCAAATCTACTTCTATCCTAGCACACTAAAACAAGATTGATGAACAAAATGTATTCATGAAATCATAACTAAAACTGAGAAATAAATCGGCTAATAAAACTTGTAATTATTAATGCATCGAGACTTGCAAAAGAAACTTTGTATTATGTATTAAACTAATACTTTGTTCTAAAGACTACTCTGTTTCAACCTACAAAAATCAATTTAACTTTTAACAAGCCAACTAAGTTAGTAGCTTGCAAGAAATTCACTAAGAAATAAAAGACACAACATAATAAATAACTATCTTCTACAAGCAACCTGCAAAAGAGGAATTAAAGAATTAAATGATGAATGACAAACACAACATTTAAAATTACAAAAGACATGTAACAGAGAAATGAAGTAAATTATAAATGCATAAATAAAACCCACGATCTATCTATATAATTATTCACCCATACCACTGGTGGCCCCCCTAGAAGGTCGTGGTTACTCCACAACAGCAAATCGCAAGCTCAATCGACACGGTTCTGTCATTAACTTAAAAAAATGCAGTCTAAACACTGGTTTGCAGAAATGTCTGAGTTATACAACGAAATGTATTCTAACAATTATTATTCTTGGTCTAGCCACTACTGGTGGTATTTATAATGATTACAGTTCGAGAGGTCGACCACTGGAAGGGTCAACCTCCTCTAAAAATGGTAAATCCCATTAAATGCATTTTAATAGCCTTTAGCTTCTAGAAACTGAATGAGCCACTCAACGATTATCATAACTGCTTAATACGAGATGTCAAGAGCTCAGTAGTTTGAGGCCGTGAGGGGGCACAAAACCCAGGTCACTGATTTTCCCAACACAGACCACCAATATGCCAATCACCAACTCGCCTATGCTCCAAATGTTGGATTGTGTGTCGGATGCAGTGCTGGATGAAGTACCGGATCAGGTGCTAGATTGAGTGTCGAACAAGCTACCGAATGGAAAATTTCATTGTGAATTTTCTCTGTGACACACAAATCACGCATTAGATCCTCATAATCATCAAATCAAATTGAATATAACTCAAAACCATTGCAAAACATCAATTGTGCATACATGTTATAAATCCATGATGAATTGATGCAAAATCCTTCAAAAACTTCTTCAAAATGGTTAATAACACATATAATACCGGTGCAAAAAGGATTCAATCATCATCACAAAACAATCAAAACATGATCCCAACACCCTTCATCCTACTTCAGACTTGCACAACTTCAAATATATCAATGAGTATCTACTATAAACTTTACACAATAATAGATATTCAATGTGCCCAATAGGTGCTAGTAGGAGAGCCTTGATCTCTTATTTATACTTCCATGTAGCTTCCTCAAGGGGTTACCTTCTAACCAACTTAACGCAATTTCCTTATTTTAGGGCTAACCCACTTCTAACCACTTGTCCACTTCTAACCCACTTTGCTACAAATAGTAAATTCTCCACTTCTAATTGAACTAGTTTATTTTTAATTATTTTATTATCGCAACAACTTAATCCATGATTAACTCATATTTTTACTCACTTAACTAGGAAACTTCTTCTAGAAGATTCTAGAATAACTTTGACTTCTTTGACCATCTAGATAACTCATGAGGTTTCTCCAACTTCACAATCCCATAACTCTCTAACCGTGAGGAGTTATGTAATGTTCCACATATCACCGGAAATGGAATGACATATAATATCCATATAGAATAGTTTTACTTACAAATATATTAAACTTCAGACCATTATAAATTAATCAAATTGAAGTCCCTTAACCATGTTGTTGGGGCTACCGAAATTTTCTACCAGACTTGCTTCAAGGATTGACATTAATGACAACCAACCCAATTAATCAACAATATCCCCATTTAGAATTGATGGAAACAATATGATGCCACTATGAATTCATATTTCTTATGCTCCCCCTGTGACCATCTCTCCCCATGGAACCATGCCTCTCTGCTTTCTTTCCAAGCATCTATGTCTCTGACAATCATATAGTGAATCTCTCCTCTTTGGCATCAATGGAAAAGGTAACCTCCTTTCTAGGGCTGCTCCCCCTGACTGAAATGTCCTTGGGGTTGCTCCCCTTCACTGAAATCTTCCTGAACATGTTCCCCCAACCTGAATTTCCCTTTGTATGGTGCTTCCTCGCGTAAATCTAAGACATATAAGATAATCATTCAAAAACATTAATTTTGGAGTAGAAATTACTCCGAGTCTCTCGTGAAGACACTCAATGGTTCCCTTGGAAGCAGTTTTTTGAAGATATCTGCAACTTGTTCCTTTGTCCTCACATATTCAACTCTGATTTTCTTCTCTGCAACTTGTTCCCATACAAAGTGATACTTAATTGGAATGTGCTTCATCTTAGACTGCATCACTAGATTCTTTGAGATACTGATAGCGCTTGTATTTTCAAAGTATATAGGAATGGTCTCATCATACTCAACCTATATATCTATCAAATTTTGTTTCATCCATAGGACCTGTGTACAACATGTTGTTGTTGTTGATTAAGGTTGGTTGTCATTGATGTCAATCCTTGAAGAAAGACTGGTAGCACAAAGGTTTGGGTAATGGAATCAAGTTTGTTTGATGTAAAGATGACTCATTATTGTCTTTTCATGGTTGATAAGAAGTACAAATGGATGAACTCCAAAGTGGTCTCCTTATGGTGAAATCCCTCACAGGAAGATGCTTTATGGATTGAGTTATCCTAGAAGTATGGTTAGAGAACCCATGCTTAATTCTGGAATAATGAGGTGAATGTCATTGAAACTATCCTAGATGGATAGTTAGTGTCATGCGATTTCTGGTGGTATGTGGAACATCATATAATTCCTCACGGTTAGAGATTTATGGCCATATGAAGTTGAAGAACCCTAACGAGTCATATGGAAGCCCCCAAAAGTCAAGTGTTTGCAAAATAAATTATTTAAATAATAAAGTAAATGGAGAAATCCCTAAAATAAGGAAAGTGTAATGCTACATGAAATTATAAATAAGAGGCAACACTCTCTCATTTAATCACACTTGAATATCATTGAATATATATTTTCGTGAAAGGTTATTTGGGAAGGTTTTATTGATAGAGAAAACTTGCAGCAAGAAAAGTGTGGTAAAAAAAGTGCAGTAGGAAAAAGTGCCGAAGAAAAAGTGCGGCAGGAAAACCATGGTAGAAAAAGTGCAACAGAAAAATCACGGAAGAAAAATCGCGGTAGAAAAAGTGCGGCAGAAAAAGTGCAGCAAAAAAAGTGAGATAGAAAAATCACGGTAGAAAAATCGTGGCAGAAAAGGTGTGGCAGAAAAATCAAGGCAGAAAAATCATGGTTGAAAAAGTGCGGCAGAAAAATCGCGACAGAAAAAGTGCAGTAGAAAAATCGTGGTAGCAACATGATTGGGGTCTATTTATGAGAGATATGTCACATCTTGTTTGAGGTATGTTTTGTGAGCTAGGGTTTATCTCTTTAGATGGTATTGGATGTTCAGTAATGTTGCATATATTAGATTTGTTGAGGGATACAGTTGGTATTTTGTTGTTGGTATTTGGCATATGGGTATTGGTCTTTTGGTTGTGATGTGTTGTTGAAGTTGTTGGTTTAGCTTGAGGCTACATAATAGTGAGGTTGTGGCACATGGTTTTATGTAAGGGTTTATGGTATTTGGTTTATGGATAGAGTGATGAAGTGTTAGATAGCTTTTGATGGTTATATTGGTGTATGTCTTTGGTATATCGTTGAGGTACATGTTGGGTACATGGTTGACACAAGTAGTTGATGAGTTGGCACATACATGAGGTGTATAGTTGATGAGTTGGGACATACATAAGGTGTATAGTTGATGATGTTGGTACATATTGATGAGTCAAGGTTGATGCATGGTTTATGCATGGTACATGTTGGTTCAAGTTATTGGTACAGTTTTTTTGGTGTAGGTTGATTGGTATAGGTTGTTACAGGTTATTGGTACAGGTTGATAGTGACATGTTGATAGTGACAGTCTTTGATTCAGTGACAATGACAGGTTGTCTACATTTGGCATTTATATTTTAGGGCAGTTGGATGGGGCAAGGACAGGTGGTTATATCCACCTTCCATTTGTAGCCAAAGAACTTAGAGGGTTGCAGCCTCCTTCTGGTTGTAGCCAAAGAATTGGGGAGTTGGAGATTCCCCCAGGTTGTAGCCTAAGAAACTAGGGAGTTAGAGCCTCCTTCTAGTTGTAGTTGGAAAACAAAGGAAGTTGTTTCTTCCAATGAATGTAATTATTCAAGACATATAACAAAAATCATTCTGTGGTTTTCCCCCGCTTTGGGTTTCCACGTAAAAACACCGGTGTACTGTGTATGTGTATGATTTCTCATTTGTTCATTATTTATTTAATTTTCAATTAGTGGATGATAATGCTACACTGATATAACACTTGCATTATATGGTTAAAAATGATTAAATTGCTCTATTATTAATTCACCCCCCCTCTCAGTAATCCAACAATTGGTATTAGAGCGGGTTCCTTCAGAAATTAGTTTAACCACTGAAAGGAAGATCATGGATAGAAAAAACTTGTATAAAAATGGAATACCACAGTTTGATGGACATAAGTATGCATTTTGGAGCATAATGATGAAGACATATATACATGCACAAGGATTTTAAATTTGGCAATCAATTGTAGATGGATACACAGTACCAACAGTTCCGCCAACAAATGACAAAGTAGTGAAACTTGGTCAGAATAATTCCAAAGCCAAAAATGCACTTATGAATGGTCTTAGTGAAACGGTATTCACCAAAGTTGCACATTGTAAATCCTCTAAATAGATTTGGGACAAACTTTGAAATATTTATGAAGGAGATTCAAAAGTCAAAGAAGCAAAGATTCAAACTTACAGAGGTTAGATCGAACAACTTAAGATGAAGGAAGATGAGAATGTTGCATCTTACTTTTTACAAGTTGATGAAATAGTAAATGCAATCATAGGATTGGGAGAAGAAACCGAAGAATCTGTAATTGTTCAAAAAGTACTAAGATCTCTTTCTATGAGATTTGACCCTAAGATATCAACACTAGAAGAAAGAGAAAATATGAACTCAATAAGCATGGCCAAATTACATAGAATCTTCACAACATATAAAATGAGAACTGAACAGAAAAATCCAGATACAAAAGAAGAAGCCTTCAAAGAATCCAAAAAGTCAAAGGAAAAAGAAAAATAACTTAGCAACAACAGTGACATCTCAGAAGATGATGAAGAAGTGGCCAACTTTTTCAAAAGATTGAACAAGGGAACCAACAAAAGGTATAGAGGTAAGATTCCTTTGATTTTTTTTAATTGTGGTGGTATTGGTCATTTTTCTAAAAACAATCCTCATAAGAAAAAGAGAAATGATGAAAGTTACTCGAATAGAAAACAAAAATATAAAGGAAAAAGAACCACAAAGAAAGTTTTCAAGAAAATCTTATGCACCAAAGAATACATCTCATTATTAGACGAAGATGAATTCAGTGACAGTGAGACATAAATAGTTCTATTCATGGCAGTAGAAGACTCTGATAAAGAAGACTCCAAAGAAGATTATGAAGAAGCCAAAGAAGAATATTAAGAGGCAAAAGTTGACTACCGAGAAGAATTGATGTGTTCCATAGAAGTTATCAAAAGAGAAAAGAAGAAAAACAAGAAACTATAAGTAGAACTAGACAAGAAAGAAGACACTTAAGAACTAAAACAAATGATCACAAATTTGAAGGTTCAAATATAAGAAGATAAAATAATTGAAGAAACACTCAAAGAACAATTAGACGAAAAAGACAAGATCATTGGAAATTTGGAAGCAGAGTTAGTCACATTAAGAAAGGTTATTCAAAAGAAAAATATGAAGAACAATTCAAAAGTTTTGGATGAAATTATCAACAGTAAAAAACCTCATCATTACAAGTCCGAACTTGGATACAATCAGACAGAAAATGGATCAAGCTCCAAAACATCATAGCAAGAAACATATCCAAAAATCTATGTAGAAAAAATCAAAGGGGATAGGAAGATCTAGAAGGAAGATTACAAGGACACTCCTCCACCGAGAAGATTTAGATTTCAGAATCACCAACCGATAGATAGGCCTTAGGAAGAAGAGTAATTCATAAGAGTGCCTGTCAAAATATCTTCAACTCCCATGTATCAAACTATCGTTTTTGGTTTACATTATGCATGTAATAATTTTGGACATAAAGATGTGAATTGCATAGCTAACAAGAAGAACATAAACAACTTTGAAAGTCATACAAAAAAGGGTTATCCAAGAAGGCCTAGTGAAACATGGTGAAGAAGTTACAATAGGTTTGAATCCTTGAGCACTGAAGTGGAATGTTACAAATGTAACAAATTTGGACACATGGCCAAAGATTGAAGAATGCCAGTCCCTCCTAGAGAACCACAATAGAATAACAACAGTCACAGACATGAACCTTAGAAAAGGACATGGATAAGAAAGCAAAATCAGTATAGCAATGAAGAATGCACTCTCTCTCTACAAGTTAAGCAGAAGAAACATGGTTGGTATGTCGACAATGGCTATTCAAAACACATGACAGGTGATAGAGATAGGTTTCTTACTTTAAGAAATGAAAGAAATGGATCAGTCTCCTTCATAAATGATGATTCAACTCAAATCATTGGAAAAGAGACAGTCATAATTGAGAACAAGAATACAAAGGAAGAAAATGTTCTACTAGTAGAATATATGAAACATAATCTTCTAAGTGTGAGTCAAATGTGTGACCAAGGTCATAAACTTACTTTCGATTCACAAAAGCGTGAGATAATAAAATAAGGTTCAGGAAAATTGATTGCTACAGCTACGTGAACTTCAAGCAACATATATGTGTTAAGTGAAATTGGACATGAAGAGTGTTGTGTAGGAAAGGGAGATGAAATTTGGCTATGGGACAAAAGAATGGGTCACATACATTTTGATAAACTTGTCAAAGTCAGCAAAAGAGAAGCAGTCAGAGAAATGTCCCAGATCACGAAACCAACCAACACTTTATGCAAGCATTGTCAACAAGGAAAGAAAACAAAGACCAAATTCAAATCAAAGGAATATTCAATGACAATACCACTAGAAATTGTGCATACTGATCTAGTTGAACAGCTACAACAAAGGGTTTAAAAGGTGAAAAATAATTTACGTTATTAGTTTATGATTATACAAGAATGACTGCAATTTGCTTTCTCAAGAATAAGTCAGAGTCTTTTGAAAACTTCAAGATCTACAAGGAAATGGTTGAAAATGAAAGGGATTCAAAAATCAAATGATTGAGATATGATAATGGAGGAGATTTCACTTCAAATGAATTTATGGACTACTGCAACAGTCATGGAATAAAAAGGAAATTCTTCATTGCTAGGACACCTCAACAAAATGGAGTTGTTGAAAGAAAGAGCATGACAATATAGGAAATGGTGCGAACAATGCCAATGGATTCCAAATTGACAGATATTTTTTAGACATAGGCAGTGCATACAACAAATCACATTCAAAATAGAGTAATGCTGAGAAACAACACTGACAAAACTCCCTACGAGCTATGTAAAGGAAGACCAAAAAATGTGAAGCACTTCAGATTTTTTAGGAGAAAATGCTACATCAAAAGAGAAGATGACAGAATGGAAAAGTTTGACTCTTGTGTGGACAAAGAAGTACTTTTTGGTTACTCAATTACAAGGAAATAATACAAGTGTTACAACCTGATATTGAACAAAGTTGTGGAAAACATCAATGTAACAATTGATGAAACAGGTAGACAAGAATTAAAGGAAGAAGAAAATGAATCAATGGAATGACTTTATGGAGAAGAAGCAGAAGATGAAAAGGAAGTATAAGGGGAAGATAAAGAAGATATGACAGAAGAAGAAGAGCAAGTTCAACAAGTGCCTCCAAAGACACATAGAAGACGGGTACAGAAGAATCATCCTTCAGATCAGACTATCGGAAAAAAAGATGCAAGAGTTGAGACTAGAAGAAGAATCTGTTCATCAGAACAAACACACCTAGCACTCTCATATATGATTGAACCAACCTGTTTTGAAGAGGCCAGCAAGGATGAATTTTGGAATAAGCCCATGGATGAAGAATTGGATCAAATAGAGAAAAACGATACTTGGGAATTGGTTCCAAGACCAAAGGATAAGAATGTGATGGGCACAAAGTGGGTATACAAGAATAAATTGAATGAATATGGATAGGTTATAAGGAAAAAATATAGATTGGTATGTAAAGGATATGTACAGGTTGAAGGAATTGGATTTGAAGAGACATTTTCTGCAATTTCCTGAATGGAAGCAATCCGATTGATTTTAGCTTATGCATCTTCCAAAAATATTAAAGCGTATTAGATGGACATAACATAATCTTTTCTGAATGAGGAACGTGAATAAGAACTCTACATTGAACAACAAGAAGGATTTTAGTTGTCAGAGAACGTAGATTATTTGTGTAAATTAAAGAAGGCCTTGTATGGTCTAAAATAGGCTCCTAGAGCATGGTACTCTAGAATGGATAAATATCTATAGCAGGAAGGGTTCCGAAAAGGAAGTGCACACAACAACCTCTACATCAGGGTAAGTCTAAAGAGTATTTTATTAATTGAAGTTTATGTTGATGATATTATTTTTGGTAGTGATGATGACAGGTTAAGCTAGAAATTTGCAAAGGATATGAAGAATGAATTTGAAATGTCATTACTTGGAGAACTATCCTTCTTTCTGGGACTTCAGATACATAAAATCCACCAAGGAATTTTTATTTCTCAAACCAAGTATATCAGAGAAATGCTAAAGAGGTTCGGAATGGAAGATTGCAAACCAGTTATAACTCCCATGCAAACTAGTTGCAAGTTAAGCAAATATGATGATTCAAAGTCTACATATCAGAGGCAATACATGTCAATGATTGGTATCCTACTATATGTGATAGCCTCTAGAACACATGTAATGTAGGAAATTGGATAGGTGGCACAATTTCAAGCAGCACCAAAGGAATCACATGTATTAACGGTGAAGAGGATTTGCAAATATCTCAAAGGAATAGAAGAGTTTGGATTATGGTATCTAAAAGGAAAGGATCTATAACTTATTGCCTACATAGATGCAGATTGGGTAGGTTGTATTGATGACCGACGAAGCACCAATGGAGCAACATTCTATTTAGGTGAGTGTTTAGTATCATGGCTAAGCAAGAAATAATCATTGGTATATTTATCTACAGCCAAGGCAGAGTATATTGTAGCAACAACATGTTGTACATAGGTTATTTGGATGAAACAAACTCTTATAGATATACAGGTTGAGTATGATGAGCCCATTCCAATCTATTGTGATAATTCAAGCCCCATCAATATCTCAAAGAACCCGATGATGCACTCCAATACAAAGCACATTCCAATCAAGTATCACTTTCTATGGGAACAAGTTGTAGAAAAGAACATCAGAGTTGAGTATGTGGGCACAAAAGAACAAGTGGTAGACATATTTACAAAACCACTTCCAAGGGAAGCCTTTGAGTATCTTCTCCAGAGACTCAGAGTTATTTATAATCCAAAATAAATGCTTTTGAATGATTATCTTATATGTATTATATGTACACAAGGAAGCACCATAAAGAGGATAGTTCAGTCAGGGGGAGAAGCCCTAGATGGAAAGATACATTTGCCATTGATGAAAAATGGTGAGAGATTTATCATATGCAGAGGACAAAGGCATGGTTCTAGGGGGATCAATGGTCACAAAGATGAAAAGGACAGAGGCTTGGTTCTAGGGGGAGCATGAGTCATATGATTTCAGTATTATATTAGAGTGTTGCCATCAATGCCAAAGGGGGATATTGTTGATTAAGATTAGCTATCATTGATGTCAACCCTTGAAGAAATATTAGTAGAAAAAAGGTTTGGCTAATGGACCCAAGTTTTTTTAATGTAAATATGACTCATTATTGTCTTGTCATGGTTGATAAGAAGTACAAATGGATGAACTCCAAAGTGGTCTTCTTATGGTGAAAGCCCTCACGGGAAGACACTTTGAGGATTGAGTTATCCTAGAAGTATGGTTATATAACCCATTCTTAATTGTGGAGTAATGAGATGAAGGTCAGTGAATTTGTCAGTGAAACTATCCTAGATGGATAGTTCTTGTCATGTCATTTCTAGTGGTATGTGGAACGTCACATAACTCCTCACGGTTAGAGAGTTATGGACATATGAAGTTGAAGAACCTTCATGATTCATATAGAAGGCCCCAAAAGTCAACTGTTTGCAAAAGAAATTATCTAAATAATAAAGTAAATGGAGAACTCCCTAAGACAAGGAAAGTGTAATGCTACATGAAAGTATAAATAAGAGGCAAAGCTCTCTCATTTAATCACACTTGAATATAATTGAACATCTATTTTTGTGAAAGGTTATTTGGGAGTTATTATTGATAGAGAAAATTTGTAGCATAAAAAGTGCAGCAGTAAAAGTGAGGCAGAAAAACTGCGCCAGGAAAACTGTGGCATAAAATGTGCAACAAGAAAACTGCGACAGAAAAAGTGCGGCAGAAAAAGTGCAACAGAAAAATCATGACAGAAAAATCGTGGTAGAAAAAGTGCAGCAGAAAAAGTGAGATAGAAATATCACGGCAGAAAAATCACAACAGAAAAATCACGGCAGAAAAAGTGCAGCAGAAAAGGTGCGGCAGAAAAATCATGACAGAAAAAGTGTGGTAGAAAAATAGTGGTAGCAACATGGTTGGGGTCTATTTATGAGAGATATGGTGCATCTTGTTTGAGGTATGTTTTGTGAGCTAGGGTTTAGCTATTGAGATGGTATTGGATGTTCAGTATTGCCGCATATATCAGATTTGTTGAGGGATACACTTGGTATTTTGTTGTTGGTATTTGGGATATGAGTATTGGTATTTTGGTTTTGATGTGTTGCTGAAGTTGTTGGTTTAGCTTGAGGCTACATAACAGTGAGGTTGTGGCACATGGTTTGATGTAAGGGTTTATTGTATTTGGTTTATGGATAGAGTGATGAATTGTTAGATAAATTTTGATGGTTATATTGGTGTATGTATTTGGTATATGGTTGAGGTACATGTTGGGTACATGGTTGAGATAAGTAGTTGATGAGTTGGAACATACATGAGGTGTATAGTTGATGAGCTGGCACATACATGAGGTGTATAGTTGATGAGTTGGTATATACATAAGGTGTATACTTGATGATGTTGGTACATATTGATGAGTCAAGGTTGATGCATGGTTGATGTATGGTACATGTTGGTTCAGGTTATTGGTACAGGTTTTTTGGTGCAGGTTGATTGATACAGGTTGTTACAGGTTGATAGTGACAGGTTGACACTTACAATGTTTGATTCAATGATAGTGACATGTTGTCTACATTTGGCTTTTTTATTTTAGGGCAGTTGGATGGGGCAAGGACAGGTGGTTATAGCCACCTTCCAGTTGTAGTCGGAGAACTTAGGGGGTTGCATCATCGTTCTGGTTTTAGCCAGAGAATTGGGGAGTTGGAGCTTCCCTCAGGTTGTAGCTTGAGAAAATAGGGGGTTGGAGTCTCCTTCTAGTTGCAGCTGGAAAACAAAGGAAGTTGGTGCTTCCAATGAATGTGATTCTTCAAGACATATAAGAAAAATCATTCTGTGGTTTTCTTCCTCTTTGGGTTTCCATGTAAGAATGCTAGTGTACTGTGTATGTGTATGATTGCTCATTTGTTCATTGTTTATTTACTCTACAATTATTGGATGATAATGTTACACTGATATAAAACTTGCATTATATTGTTAAAAAGGATTAAATTGCTCTATTATTGATTCACCCCCCCTCTTAGTAATCCAACATTTGCTTCAATGTACTCTACTTCAGTTGTATAAAATGATATTGATTATTGTTTCTTTCTTATCCATGATACCAAACACTCACCAAGTAGAATGTTGATCCACTGGTGCTTCGACGGTATTCAATGCAACCTACCCAATCTACATTTGTGTAGGCAATAAGTGATATATCCTTTTCTTTTGGATACCATAATCCAAAATCGTCTGTGCGCTTGAGATATTTGAAAATTCTCTTCACTACTAAAACATGTGATTCCTTTGGTGCTAGTTGAAATCATGCCACCTATCCAACTTCCTACATTACATCTGGTCTGGATGCTATCACATATAGTAAGTTGTCAATCATTGACTTGTACTTCCTCTGGTCTGTAGACTTTGAATCATCATCTTTTCTCAACTTGCAACTGGTTTGCATAGGAGTGTTAATTGGTTTGCAATATTCCATTCAAAACCTATTTGGCATTTCTTTGATATAATTAGTTTGAGAAATAAAAATGCCTTGGTTTCTTTGACATATCTGAGGACCCATAAAGAAGGATAGTTCTCCAAGTAATGACATTTCAAATTCATTCTGCATATGCTTTTCAAATTTCTAGCTTAATCTGTCATCATCACTTCCAAAAATAATATCATCAACGTAAACTTCAATTAATAAAATACTATCTTGAGCTACCTTGATGTAGAGGTTGTTGTCTGCACTTCCTTTTGTGAACCCTTCTTGTTGTATATATATATCCAGTCTAGAGTACCATGCTATGGGAGCCTATTTTAGAACATACAAGTCCTTCTTCAAAATGCACACATAATATTCATTTTCTGACAGTTGAAATCCTTTTGGTTGTTCAATGTAGACTTCTTCTTCAAGTTCCCCATTCATAAAGGCTGATTTCACGTCCATCTTAATCCTCTTGGAGCATGCATAATCTAAGATCAATCAGATTGCTTCCATTTTGGAAACTGGGGAAAATGTCTCTTCAAAGTCAATCCCTTCAACTTGTGTGTATCCTTTACATACCAATCTATCCGTGTTCCTTGTAACATGACCATCTTCATTCAATTTATTTATGAATACCCACTTTGTGCCAATCACATTCTTGTACCTTGGTCTTGGAACCAATTACCAAGTGTCATTTTTCTCTATCTGATCCAATTCTTCATCCATGGATTTTATCCATAATTCATCCTTGTTGGCCTCTTCAAAACTGTCAGGTTCAATCATATATAAGAGTACTAGGTGTAGTTTTTCTAGTGAACAAATTCTTCTTCTAGTCTCAATTCCTGCATCCTTGTTTCTGATAATCTGATCTGAAGGATTATTCTTCTTTACTAGTTTGCTAGGTGTCTTTGGAGGAACTTGTTGAACTTTCTCTTTTACTTCTATCTTTTCTTCTTCACCTTCCTCTTTTTTTGCTTCTTCATCATTTACTTCTTCTTTGTAAACCTGTTCCACTGATTCCTTTTCTTCTTCCTTTAATTTTTGTCCACCTGTTTCATCAACTGTTACATTGATGCTTTCCACAACTTTGTTGAGCCTTAGATTGTAACACTTGTATTCTTTCCTTGTACTTGAGTAACTGACAAGTACACCCTTGTCAACACGAGAGTCAAAACTTTCCCATCCTTCCATCTTCTCTTTTGATGTAGCACTTTCTTTCGAACACTATGAAGTCATTCACATTTGTTGGTCTTCATTTCCATAGTTCGTAGGGAGTTTTGTCACTATTGTTTCTGAGCATTAATATGTTTTGAATGTGAATTGTTTTATGCAATGCATGTGTCCAAAATACATCTCTCAATTTATAATCCATTAACATTGTTCGAGCCATTTCCTATACTATCATGTTCTTTCTTTAAACAACTCCATTCTATTGATCTGTCCTAGCAATGAAGAATTTCCTTATTATTCCATACTTGTTGTATAAATCCATAAATTCCTTTGAAGTAAACTCTCATCGATTATCAGATCTCAAACATTTGATTTTTGAATCCATTTCATTTTCAACCATTTCCTTGTAAACCTTGAAGTTTTTAAATGCTTTTGACTTATTCGTGAGAAAGAAAACTACAGACATTCTTGTATAATCCTCAACTAATAACATAAAGTATTTCTCACCTTTTAAACCCTCTTTTCTAGTTGGTCCAAGTAGATCAGTATGCACAATTTCCAATGGTCTTGTATTTGACTTTGAAGAGGTTATCGAAGTTTATGTGACCCATTCTTCTGTTCCATATCCAACCTTCATCTTCCTTTCCTAGACACACTTTTCATTTCCAATTTCACTTAATACATATATGTTGCTTGAGGTTCTTACAGTTGTTGCAATCAATTTTTCTGAACCCGCTTCTCTTATTTCTCACTTGTATGAATCGAATGTAAGTTTATGACCTTGGTCACACATTTGAATTACACTTAGAATATTATGTTTCATATCTTCCACTAGTAGATTTTTTTTTTCCTTGGTATTCTTGTTTCCAATTCTGACTGTTCATTTTCTAATGATTCTATATGAGTCATCATTTCCAAAAGAGATCGATCCATCTTTTTCCTTTCTTAATGTAAGAAACCTATATTCATTACCTGTCATGTGTTTTGAACAACCACTGTCAGCGTACCAACCACGTTTCTTATGTTTATCCTGTAGAGAAAGTGTGAATTCTTCATTCTTAAACTGATCCTTCTCTCTTATCCATATTCTCTATTGAGGTTCATGTATGTGACTGTTGTTATTCTGTTGTGATTCTCTAGGAGGGAATGTCATTCTATAATCTTTGGCCATGTGTCTAAAGTTGTTGAATTTGTATCATTCCACTTCAGTGCTCAATGATTCAAACCTATTGTAGCTTCTTCTCTATGTTTCATTAGGCCTTATTGGATAACTATTTTTTTCATGAATTTCAAAGTTGTTTCTCTTCCTTATATTAGCTCTGCAATTTACATATTTATGTCCAAAATTATTACATGCATAACATAAACCAAAAAATATGGTTTGATACCTGGGAGTTGAAGACATTCTAAAAGGAATTTCTCTTTTGAATCCTTCGTCATCCTGAGGCTTGCTTGTTTCTAATTGTCATTGATTTTTAAATATGACTCTTCTAGGTGGAGGAGTGTCCTTGTGATCTTCCCTGTAAAACTTCTTCTATCCTCTAACTATTTTTTCATAGCTTATTGGTTGTGTTTCTTTATCTATTGTTTTGGAGCTTGAGCCTCTTTCTATATGATTGTATCCTATCCTAGATCTGTCATGATGTGGCCTTTGACTATTGATAATATTATGGAAAAACTTTGAACTATTCTGCATATTCTTCTGATGAAGGTCTTTTCTCAATGTAACAACCTTTGCTTCCAAATTTCCAATGATCCTATTTTTTTCTTCTAGTTCTTATTTGAGTGCTTCTTCAATTATTTTGTCTTCTTCTATTTGAACCTTTAATTTAGTGATCATTTGTTCTAGTTATTTAGAGTTTGAATTTTGAATGTCTTGTTTCTTTTCTAGTTTTTCTTGGTGTTTCTTTTTTTTCTTCTTTTCTCTTTTGACAACTTCTATAGCACTCAACAATTCTTCTTTGTAGTCAACTTTTGCATCTTCATACTCCTCTTTGGTGTCTTCTTTATCGGAGTTTTCTATTGTCATGAATAGAACTCTTTATTTCTCACTTTCACTAAATTCATGTTCGTCTGATGATGAGCAGTCTTCTTTGGTGCAAAAACTTTTCTTGAAGACTTTCTTTTTTGTTCTTTTTCCTTTATATGTTTGTTTGTTGTTTGAATCATCCTCTTTTATGTATTTTCTTTTTCTTGTGAGGAAATTTGTTAGAAAAATGACCAATACAATCATAGTTAAAAGAAATCAATGGAAGATTACCTTTATATCTTCTTTTGGTTCCCTTTTTCAATCTTCTGACAAAGTTGGCCACTTCTTCATCATCTTTCGAGATGTCACTGTTGCTGCTATATTATTTTTCCTTTTTATTTCCCTTTTTCTTTGACATTTTGGATGCTTTGAATGTTGCTTCTTTTATACCTAGAATTTCTTGTTCATTTCTCATTTCATAGGGTGTGAATATTCCATGCAGTTCATCCATTCTTATTGAGTCTAGATCTTTTCTTTCTTCTAGTGATGAGATCTTAGGATCAAATATCAATGGAAGATATCTTAGTACCTTTTGAACAATTATAGATTCATCAACTTATTATCCCAATCCTATGATTGCATTCACTATTTCATCAACTCGTAAGAAGTAAGATGCAATATTCTCATCTTCCCTCATCTTTAACTGTTTGAATTGACCTATGTAAGTTTGAAGCTTTGTTGCTTCGACTTTTGAATCTCCTTCATAAATATTTTGAAGTTTGTCCCAAATCTCTTAAGTGGAGATACAATGTATAACTTTGGTATATACTGAATCACAAAGAACATTCAGAAGTGCATTTGTAGCTTTTGAATGATTCAAATTGAGTTTATTTCCATTTTCATTTGTTGGCGGAACTGTTGGTTCTTTGTATCCATGTACAACTAATTGCCAAACCTCAAATCCATGTGCTTGTACATATGTTTTCATCATTTTGCTCCAAAATGCATAGTGATGTCCATCAAACTGTGGTATTCCATTTTTGTACATACTATTTCTCTCCATGATTTACCTTTCAGTGGTTAAACTGATTTCTGAAGGAACTTGCTTTGATATCAATTGTTGGATTACTGAGAGGGGGGGTGAATCAGTAATAAAGAAATTTAATCCTTTTTAACCACAATATGAAAGTGTTATTTATGTTTGTGATCAATATAGCATTATCATCCAATAAATGTAGAGTAAATAAACCATGAACAAATGAACAACCATACACATACATAGTACACTAGTATTTTTACGTGGAAAACCATTGTAGGAGAAAACCACATAATTTTTTTTCTTATGTCTTTAAGAATTACATTCATTGGAAGCACCAAATTCCTTTGTTCCCCAAATGCAACTGGAAGGAGGCTCTGACCCCCTATATTTTCAGGATACAACCTGAGGGAAACTATAACTCCCCAAATCTCTATATACAACCAAAAGGATGCTACAAACCCCTATGTTCTTCGGCTACGACCGAAAGGTGGCTAAAACCACCTATCCTTGACCTGTCCTACCACCCTGAAATATAACTGTCCAATGAAGAAACCACTTCCACACTGTCACTATGAGATATACCATTGTAAACTTGTACCAACCTATACCTCTAACCTATAGCCAACCTATACCACTGCCCTGTAATCAACCTGTACGTGAAATGAACCTATACCAACCAAAAACCATAAATATTTGACCTGTCTGTTCTGCAACATGTGTATGTACGTTCCCTATCTATATTGCAACCCGCATATGTACACGACCTATATTTTATGCAGGCTGCATATGCCTTCTGAAAAATAGGGTTTTCTATCTTTTGAAAAATTATGACCCTCTGCAGCCTCTTTCACATCGACCTACAACCTATCACTATGTCCAGACTATAACTATACCATGTGAATACATACTCATACATATTCTTTACCCAAATCATCTATATCTCTCTCTAGTCATATGCCAGTTAAGTGTGTGTAATTATGAACACGTATAATGACTCTCACATTAACTAGACAATAAACCCTTTATGATATTCAACCTCTAAATACATCAACCACTTCACAAACACAGGTTCTCAACCATGTATCACAAGTACCCTTAACCATATGCTAAGAAATACAATATTTGCCTCAACACTAGCAAGATATATCAATGATAAATATTGATTATACCAGCACTATATTTTTGTAGATCAAACTTATATAGAAGGTCCCATTCAATCACTAATATCTCTAGAAAAAATCCTCAAACCTCCATAACCATTTCTCATGTATACAAAAAAATGCAACTAATGGAAATAAGACATCCCTTTTGAACCAATATTTAGATCTGATGTACCTGATCCCTATAGACCTTCCTGGGATCTTTCTTTTAAACTCTAGAGACCTGACATATTCATCTTCTCAAGTTTCTAGGGATTTTATTTCATGTACGCGCCCTAATATATTACTAGCTCGTGTACATATGCTCCCTTCGCCGCTACAACCCACATTCATCTAAAAAACATATTTTATGTAATTCTAAAACATTCACCGTGAGCCCTTCATGCTACTTCATACGTGCACAACTTCATATAGATCAATGATTACTTGCAATAAACCTTACAAAACAATATATATTCAATGTACTCAATAGGTTCTAATAGGAGAGCCTTGATCTCTTATTTATACTTCCATGTAGCTTCCTCAAGGGGTTACCTTCTAACCAATTTAACCCAATTTCCTTCTTTTAGGGCTAACCCACTTATAACCACTTGTCCAATTCTAACCCACTTTGATACAAATAATAAATTCTCCACTTCTAGTTGCAACTAATTTATTTTTAATTATTTTCTTATTGCAACAACTTAACCCATGATTAACTCCTAGTTTGACTAACTTGACTAGTCAACTTCTTCTAGGAGCTTCTAGAATAATTTTGACTTCTTTGACCTTCTACATAACTCATGAGGGTTCTCCAACTTCACAAGGCCATAACTCTCTAACTGTGAGGAGTTATGTGGTGTTCCACATATCATCGAAAAATGGAATGACATGTACTATCCATATTAATAGTCTTACCTACAAATATAATAAATGCCATACCATTATACATCAATCAAACTGAAGTCTCTTAATCATACTATTGGGGATACTACAATTTTCTACCGGACTTGCTTCAAGGATTGACATCAATGAAAACCAACCCAATTAATCAATAGATCAGGACTGGCCTTGGTGGAGTTGGGGGATTTTTATTCTTGGGAGCCTTGTTTTGGTCAACCTTTATCTCCTCCCCGGTGCACGTCACCTTATCCATAGAGTAATTTCATTTTTCTTGTGATGTTCCTCCTTGTTGTTGTGTGTTCAATAATTCCTTGTCTTTCTATTGTGATACTTCTTCTCTCTTCATCTCCTGATTCCTCTTAGTCCATGTCTTGATCTGATCTAGCTCATTCTCTAGGGTAGGTTTAATATGATCAAACCATTCTTTGATGCCCTGTTGGATGTCCTCTTCCATTATACAAAATGAAATCATTGCAGTTTTTTCTTATTCATATGCAAGTGGGTAAATAAATACATTATTAAAATTACATTCAAACTGGAGGTAGATCTCGTACATTTCCATGATATTGCTTAGGATGTGTAGTGTTGAATTGGATTCTTGGATGTGTTTTATGTAACACTTTTGATACACCTTGTGATTCATGGCCTAGACTTATTGGTCTTTAGTGTGTTGTGGCATGAGGAATCTGGGTGCAACGAAGAGTGGTGAATCGGCTATGTCATCTTCATGGCCCAGACAGAGCCTCCTGAAGATCATGGTAATTAGTAGTATTATCCAAATAATGAAATTACTTACCGAAGTTTTGGGCCTCCAAATAATCATCAAGAAATTCATTTAATAAATAGCGTTCCCATGCCATTTGCACTCCCGAGAAACATATTTTTGTAACTACAATGAATTTGATTGGATTTTGTTTCCTTATGGAACTTGCAGAGTATCTTGCAAGAAATAAACTGTGTAGAAAAACAAACTATTTGGTCATTGATATCAACAATCACTACTCCACAAGACCCTTTGCACATAGCATACTTAGTGTAAATTTGTTTATGGGCCACATCCTTAGCCTTCAACGTTTTCATTAGGTTTTCTCCTTGAAATGGAGGGCTTGAAACTTGGTACATGGTTTTGTCGTCAACTGGGTATTTTTTATCAAGGAAAATAAATATCCTATGCAACCGACTAAGTAGGAATCAAATGCACACCTTGACAGGAAGGCCTTAGAAAAAATGTGGGAAATCCACCAAATTTAGTACACCATATTTCTAAAGGGGTTTGGCCCATTGCTAGGAGACCACCTTTTGTTTCCCATTATCCCCATGAATTATCTCTACGTACCGATTGAATTGAAACTCATGGAATTGGACTAGGTCTCAAACATTGTAGTCAACATACCGTAACAGGGGAAATTCCCCTAACCGAGGACCCATGAAGCTTACATTAGAGGGTATGATAGGTTCATGCACCTATTGTTACTTGGTGGCCTTAGATTTTTTTCATGCATGGGACTTACTGGGGATTCCATTATCATTGACAATTTTTTAGTGCCTTTGTATTTGTTATGCTCTTTGTTGGGATGACTACAATGGTAGAGTACACAGCTTGATTTGCCTGATCTATCAACACTTTGTTGCTTGAGTATTCCCCCCTTAGTTTTGCACTTTGTTCCTTTATTACTAGGAAGAAATGTTGAGTTGAAATATGGTTATGAAGTGTTAAATACGTAGAGGGTGACATGCCTCCGATGATGTTGGCTTCCAAGTAATCATAAAAGTCATTTATTATCGACCTGCCTGAGGATAGCTATCACACACCGTAAGGACCTTATTTCCATAATTGTTTAATTTTCCCCAAGTCATCGTCACCTGTTTTATGGCTAAGGAACCAATTTCCTTCCACTGTATTCATTATGCCTTACCATTCATTTGTTCAGATCTACTATTCTATCCTTTTGACTTTAATATGGAATTTAAACCTTAATCATTTCCAAAATGTGCAAAATATTAGTTGGGTATGACTTGTCCCATCCCACCCTATTACAATAAGTTATTTATAACACCTATTTATTACTTTGATAACGACTATTCTTCCTCTTCCCTAAGTCTTATCTTACTATATTACAAAACATGTATACTACGCACCATTGCTCCATTCTAGGTATGCATCTTGTTGCATCCAACCTTGGAGGGCAGCTATGATTATTCACTTTAATCTTGTTCCTCATCCCTTCCTATGGTGGGTCATTGACTCTTATGGGTGGTACCAATTTTTTTTGTCGACTACCTAACCCTTGGATTGATTCTAACTCTGGCCAACATTTCTCATCTAACAATGTGATCCTAGTCAAAGAAACATGATGGGTGGGGTTATTTTTTGACATGGTGTGTTGGGATATTTGACGGACCCGTGTATTAGAAATTTGTTTAGCTAGCCAATGCCTTTTGCAAGAACACATATGTTCTTTGGCATTTACCATAAGCCAAAATATTTATTTTATTGACTCCACTGCCTTCTCCCACTCTCGTATATGTTCATGGTGTGTTTCCCACCATATTGTAGGTATTCCTTCTAGTATTATGTCAACAACTTGCATTTTTTGGGTAATGCCAATTTTCTACGTCTATGCGAGCAACGTATCCACCAAGTCTATTCCATCAAACTGGGGTAGGTTGTGAGGTCTTGGTCCAATACCACATGTTGTTTTTGTGATTCACGCATCTTATTTTTGAAACCTCATAAATATTGTTCTACCATATCTCCATAACATCCTCCAAATATGTATCATATAAGCGCACACTTCTCCAACTCATCTCACCATCAACTTTGGGGTTGATATAATATTATCTACACCCCATAATATTATAGATGATCTAAATGATGGAAATCTGTGCATCCTCATTCACAGGTTCTTTATATATGTTTCCTTCATTCACAACCAATGGTGCAATGATGCACAAGGTATTTGTTTCAAAGAACATTTTCCATTTCTTTATATTCAAGACTGCATTGTTGTCAAATTCCTAGTCAATACCAAGTAGATCAGGGTAGGGATCTTATTCATCCATGATCTGAATCACCTCAAATTCTACTTTGGTTTTCACCCCTTCAATGTTCAACTCTACTTGTTCCAGCTTACTGAGGGGATATATTCGGTATTGGTTATCCAACCTGAGTTAAATGGGGGACCACACCAAGTTTTCCTTACCCGTCAAATCCCAATATTTATTCATTAGGATGTACCCAAGTCCAAGTCCAACATGACATCATCCATATCATAAATTCTAAGTTCAGATGTCATCTTGAAGTCTCTTCATGTGTGCTTATGCTCGCTCAGTTGGAGCACATCCCTTTTTGGTAGCAAGAAAAGATATCTATAGTGGTATATTCTTCCTTCATGCATATTGTAAACATATGAGTCAACTTCTTTGTTTCCTCAGGGTCACTTAACATTTTAAGGAAGCAATGCAAGAATTTACTTACTTTGTCCTCCAATTCCTCCTTGTGGAAATAATTTCACTATGTTTCTTCTTGCGCCATGTTTCATAGATCTTTTCTCATGCGTTCCTCCTACAATTCCTTTTGTTCAACCCATTGTAACTCCTCACTTCTACAGATTTCTTCCAACAAATTCTATCTCACACATTATTTCTCCTCATGCATGTTAGCTTCCTCCAATGAGATTTGTGTTTCATGGTAACTCTTCACATATGTGAGCCTCTTCTAATTATCTTTTTTCCACACATTGTATCTCCTCATAGACATGATATTCCGCTAATCATTTTTGTGTTGTGGGGTGTAACTCTTCATGTATGTGGGCCTCCTCCAATGTTGTTTGTGTTGCGCATTGTAACTCTCCACACAATCTATAATCCTATAGATCCCTCTATGCATCACACAAGAATTATTTTTGATGGGAAGCATCAAATTTAGGAGTTGCCTGCACTGATTTTCTGATATTCTCTTCGTTGTTTCGGTGCAAACTTTCTCCATGTTTCAATTCCATTCCTATAGAAATTCCTCCTCATTTTACCACCCATGCATCATCTTATTCCTATGGATTCTAATCTTTGTAGGGATCTGTTAGCGATATTTCTTGCATATGGGGATAGGATACAAAAGAAGGGGTAAAACCCACTTGTCCAAAGTTTCGGGCGATAATGCGCCCGTGGTAAGCAACAAGCAAGACCGGGCGGTCCAGATTTGCGTACCCAGATCAACTGCGCGTATTGAATTTCGGACCCCCCTTGCCTTCCGATATTTAAGCGGGGGGGGGGTCCAAGATCGGGGGCATACCTCTCTGACGGTTCAGATGAGCGCGCCCGGATCAACGACGATGAAGACTATTTCGGACCCCCCCCCGCCTTTCTACCTTTAAGTGGAGGGGGGGGTCTGAAATCCCATGTGCAACTCTCCGACGGCCACGATCGTAGCGCCCAAATCAACGGTGCTCGTCTAGCCCCGCTCCTCTCAGCTGCCCTGTGCTTAACCAGTGTGGGCCCTCCTCCTGTCATTTCATTCTGCCTTCCGCCTTTCCCCTACTGTCGTGTGTCATCCATTCACCGCTCTTCTTTGGTCCACGTGGCCCTCCTTTCTTCCCACCATCCGCTCATTTCCTGCCACGCGTCTCGTTCCTTTCGACATTAGTTTCTCACCCGAAGGCGGGCTCATTCCTCCCGTCTTCTCCCCATCTACCTGGATGCCTTCCATCATGCATCATCCTCTGTCACCCCTCTCTATCATCACTCTCACTTCTCGCCACTCCTTCCACGCGCTCCTCGATGCCATCACTCCTACCATACACCATGCCCTCCGCGCTGGCCCTCATGTCCGTCCCTCAAGCTATTCGGTTGTTCCAGGTGGCAGCGCGAGAAGTCTTTCCTATCCTGAGATGCTGAGCTGGCCTGACCATTCTCAATCCCAAGAAGCAGTTATTGAGGCGGTTGAGGGTGGTTAGACATCGTCTCTGCCATAATGGGGACGTCCTGCAATGAATTAAAAGCACGTCGATTCTCCGATGTAACTGTCAGAAGATCTATCGCGTTTGCCACAAGTTGCACGATTATTCAAAGATTGCGGCTGCAGAGTGTCAGAAGCCATGAAGATGCAAAGCCTTCAATGCGTTTTCTCGATCTTGTTGCTGTTGTTGTTTTGAGTATATGTAGGCATTTTTTCCATTTTTGTATCTATCGATGGTAGAGCTAAGCTCCCGACTGTAAAGTTTCAGCAAATACTCTGGTTTCCTGGTTATGCCTCTGTGTTTGAGACTTCTTGGTTTATAACAAACAGTTTCCTTTCTTTTCCATCTCTGTTTCATCTTTGCTAGAGGGTTCACAGTGAAGGATTCACGTGGACTTAACAATCTTGTTGCGATAAAGGATTTGTTGTGGCATCTTTGTATTCTCTGGTATATGTGTTTGAATGTAAAAGGATTTTGTGTTCGAATACATTTCTTCTCCAATCTGTTGCAAACCGGATGTCTGTGATAGATTTTGCACCCTTCTTGTACAAGTCTTCCACCTACTCACCCTTTATTACGACTCACTATTTGGAGTTTATCAAGACCTCATTCGTTCATGCATGCCTGGTCTGGTCTCCGAGTTGATACGATATTGTTCCGAGTTTCCTTCCATTTGATCACCCTTTTAAACAAACCGTGACATTAAAACTGATGGGCGTCGGGCTCTGCTCCTGCTAGCAATCCAGGGGTGACTTCCGATAGCCAACATTTCTGGCGCTGTTGCCAGGGACGAAGTTGAAGATTTTCCCTGGGAAGAATGACAACGACTAACTGATTTTTGAAGGTGCATCAGATATCATAACTGGAAGATTGCTACTATGCACCTGGCGACTCCACTGTAACGACTCCGCTGGGGAGAACCTGTTCTATCAACTGTGGCTTCGAGAGGCAGACATACGAGGTCTAATCCACACTTGCCTTTGGCCACACCAGAAGCAGACTTGGAAGCAGTGCGCAGAAAGGGAAAGAGAGCTGCTAAAGAAGTTTTTGTCGATGAAAAAGGTAATACGCCCTCCCCTTCTGTGAGAACTCCATTTTCAGATTCTCATTTTCCTAGTCGTCCTTCCTCTGAAGTTCCCCGTTTTCTGAACTTTGGGAGTGTTCCTGCTGATTTTTCCCCTCCTAGTCTAGTATCAGAGGGAGAGATCCTTGTCACTCCCCCCTCAATAGGTTTTTCTACTCCTCCTTTGATTACTACTGCTGCACAGAGAGAGACACCCGCATACTCAGGCCTCTTAGACTTCTCTCTGTTTTCTCCGACGTCTCCTGTGAGGACCTCTCTTCCTTCCTCACCTGTTCACACTCCATCTCCTCCGAGTTCTCCTCCACTCAACATCCCTATGGCTGGTGCTAATCCCCCTCCAAACAGAATGGACGCCATAGTCGCTGCTAGATATGCTCCTTTGATTCTTCCTCAGCCTTTGAACCCTCTCCCTGCTGGAGACTATTTAAAATACATGCCCAAGTTCAGTGGTGAGGGAGATGTCACTGCTAAAGAGCACCTGGATGCCTTTTATAGCTATGCTGACAACCTGAATATTGAGAATGAAGATGTCTGGATGAGAGTCTTCATCCAGAGCCTAGATGGTGAAGTTAGGAAGTGGTTCAGGGGACTGGCCCCAGGATCCATAGTTGGGATTGAGGCTCTGGATAATGTTTTCCTAAGACAGTGGGGGGATAGAAAAGATTATATATATTACATGACTGAGTTTGGGTCCCTGAAGAAGCAGGAAGGAGAGTCTGTCTCTGACTTCTCCAAAAGATTTAATAAGATGTATAATAAGATTCTTGCAGAGATAAAGCCTTCTGAAGCCTCTGCTCAAATTTCATATGCTAGTGCATTTGACCCTGATTTATGTCTCGTATTAAGAGAAAGGAGAGCCACCTCTCTAGCTCAGATGCAATATGAAGCTATAGAAGTGGAATCTAATATATTAGCAGTAGACAGACTGAGGAACAAGGCCAACATAGATAGAAGAAAAGGAAAATCAGAAGCCTTGACTTCTGACTCTAACACCTTTGGCCCATTATCGTCCCACCCTCAAGTAAGCGAGCTGGCACAAGTAATGAACTTTCTTAAAGAAGAAGTGGAGAGATTGAAGGTGGAAAGCAGGCAGATGTATAAAGGCCCTCAGAACACAGAGAATAAAGGAGGTTTTAGAAGGCCAAACAATTTTGCTCCTCCAACTATGCACAAAGAGAAGGAAAGAGACAAAGATGACCAAAGAATTCAGGCTCCCTTCCAGAACAATTTCATGGCTGATGAAGAACGAGAAGAAGTGGACGAACCTGAGCCAAAGATTCACAGTTTAGAGGTCACCCCCCCTTTCCCTCATCTGACCAAATCAACATATGAAGAGTCTCTCATGGACGGTCAACTCAATGAACTCAGCAAAGTGGACAAAGCTGGCGGTGGCCGGGGCAGGTATAACCTGAGATCAGACAAGCGGGCAGCAGCCCCCGATGTTCCCGAGTCATCCACTAGAGTAGAGAAGCCCGCTGACGAGGTAGCAGACAACCACAGAGGTAAGAAGGCCCAATCTCTCTCCCCTATTATTCAAAATCATGCTCCTGAGATTAGAGAAATTCCAAAGTTCACATCTTCCTTTAACTTTGAGCATGAAATTCAAAAGATCAGAATTCCTGTGCCCCTCACTGAGTTAATCAAACATGGGGAATTCAAAAAATGCTTCTCTGACCTATTGAAATCTGAAGCCTCTGGCCCTTCCACAGACTGCATAAACCTCCAAGATGAAAGGCCTGCAGTGGTCCTAGGTCCCATGGTAGAAGACAGAGATGATTCATCCCCTCCCTTCTACACCTCCCTAAACATACATGACAAGGTGCTGCATAATTGCTTAATGGATTCAGGAGCCTCCCACAACCTCATGCCTAAATCCGTCATGGAAGAACTAGGATTAGAAGTCACCAGAGCCTATCATGACCTCTATTCCTTTGACTCCAGGAGGGTACAGTGTTTGGGAGTCATCAAGGACCTGTTGGTTTCCCTGTTCCAGCTACCCATGAAAAGTATGGTCATGGATATAGTGGTAGCTGATGCTCCCCCCAAGTTTGGCATGCTGTTGTCAAGATCTTGGATTAAAAGACTTGGAGGAATGTTGCAGATGGATCTCACCTATGCCACCATTCCAGTCTTTGGGGGGGAACATAGGAGATTGTACAGAGAAGCCCAACTAGCCTACATAGTCAGTGATGAAGCAAACCCCGCTAATCACCCCATCTATGCCTTGGACACTGACTTAGGATCTAGCTTGCTGCAGGTCACTGATGAGCCTGAGACCCCTTTGCAGATCAGAAAGCAGCTCAGTATTGATCAGGGGATGCCTCCTCCAACCACCTCTTTTTGGAAGATGTTCTTTGATGGAGCTTCTTCCAGTATAGGTGCAGGTGCCGGAGTGGTATTCAAGTCTCCTTCTCGGGAAACCATATCACTGTCATACAAGCTGGAATTCGAAGTCACCAACAATGTGGCAGAATATGAAGCTCTGGTTCTAGGATTAAGGGCTGCAAAAGAAATGGGAACCAGGGAGATAGCTATGTTCGGGGATGCAGAATTAATTGTTCAGCAGGTCAAAAACGTCTATCAGACCAAGCACCCTCATCTCAAGAATTACAGGAACAAGGTATGGGACCTAATTGATAGTTTCTTCCTAGCTTTTAACATCTCTTTCATTCCACGGGAATAAAATGCTCCAGCCGACTTTCAAGCCTTCTCAGCTAGTCTGTTCGAAGCTCCTGCACTGCCCACTGACAAATCAGAGGTGGAAATAAGATACAGACCCTCTGTACCGGACAATGTCAAACATTGGAAGGTATTTGAAGATGATCAGGAGATTGAGAAATTCCTCCAATCCATTGACGACTTCTCTGCATTGCATATAGATGAGGACCTTGACGAAGGACCTGACCATCACCCTGGGGAGTTGTTGAATAAAGTTGTTGACCATCAAATTATTCAACTGCCGAGAAATCATATACCAAGAGGTCTGATCCCATTAGAAAGATTGTTCGATGGGAATGATGTGGCGGTAAAGGGCAGAATTTCAGGTGATGATGCTGATACGACTGAATGCAATATAGGCACACTAGAGGAGCCCAAGTTTGTCAAATTGTCAAAGAGCCTGACTGAGGAGCAGAGGATCGGATATACTAAGTTGTTGAGGGAGTTTGCTGACGTGTTCGCTTGGACCTATGAAGACCTCAAGACATATGACACGTCAGTCATTGAGCACAAGATCCCACTGAAGGAGGAGGCTAGACCTTTCAAGCAGAAGCTAAGACAGATAAATCCTACGCTGTTACCTGTCATGGAGCGGGAGGTAAAAAAGCTGTTGGATGCCCAAATCATAGTCCCCTTGAGATACTCCAGCTGGGTAGCCAATTTGGTCCCAGTAAGAAAGAAGAGCGGGGAAATCAGACTCTGTGTCAATTTCAGGAACCTGAACAGGAGTTCAAGGAAGGACAATTACCCCTGCCCAACATGGAACATATATTGCAGAGGGTCACTGGTGCATCTCGGATATCTATGATTGATGGCTTTTCTGGATATAATCAGATATCAGTCATGCCTGAAGATAGAGAAAAGACAACCTTCACCACTCCTTGGGGGACATTCATGTATGCCAAGATGCCCTTCGGACTGATGAACGCGGGAGAAACGTTTCAACGAGCCATGGACATAGCCTTCATCGGGGAAAAAGATAAGTTCATGGTAATTTACTTAGATGACATAACGGTCTTCTCCAAGACTGATATTGAGCACCACTCCCACTTGAAGAGGGTTTTCCTGAAGTGCCGCAGGTTTGGCCTTTCCCTGAATCCCAAGAAATCATTATTTGCTATGCAAGAGAGGAAGCTGTTAGGCCATATAGTCTCAGCAGAGGGAGTGAGAATTGATCCTGACAGGGTAGAAGCAATCCAAGCCCTGTCACTTCCCAGGTCTAAAAAGGAGGTCCAAGCATTTTTGGGAAGGATTAATTTCCTGAGGAGGTTCGTCTCAAATTTTGCTGAATTGGTGAAGCATATCACAACCATGCTCAGGAAGGATCATGAAATAAAATGGACTGCTAAACCCAGGAAGTCTTTTGACCAAATAAAGAAAGCATTGACTGAGGCTCCTGTGCTAGTCAGTCCAGATTATTCTAAAGATTTTATGATATTTTCTTTTGCTTCCTTTGACACAGTGGCAGCGGTTCTGTTGCAGAAAAACGATCAAGGGAAAGAGCAGCCTATTGCCTTCTTTAGTAAGGCATTGAGAGATGCAGAGCTCTGATACGAGATCATGGAGAAGCAGGCTTATGCCTTGGTGAAAGCTCTCAAAGCTTTCAGGGTCTATGTCTTACACTCAAAGATCATTGCTTATGTCCCTTCAACCTCTGTGAAGGACATTCTTATACAACCCAACATAGACGGGAGAAGAAGTAAATGGATCGCCAAGATCCTAGAATTTGACTTAGAGATCAAGCCCACCAAGCTAATAAAAGGGCAGGGTTTGGCCAAGCTCCTGACCGAATCCAATTATAAAGCCTTGGAAATCAATTTTATCAATGAGCAAGCTGAATCATCCAACAGGGGCTCCCAAAGCACTGTTCCATTATCAACGTGCCCCTGGTACAAAGAGATCGTGTATTTCCTGCAGGAGTTGAGACCCCCTGATGGAATGGAAAAAAAGCAAGGCGAGAGCTTTAAAGCTCAAAGCTGTCAGGTATTGTCTTATTGGCCAAGCCTTGTATTAGAAAGACCCCCAGGGTATATTATTGATGTGTCTGGATCCACAGTAGGCCCAGAAGGTTATGGATGACTTCCATAGCGGTCTTTGTGGAGGCCATTATTTTTGGAAAACCACTGCTCACAAGATCCTCCGAGCTGGGTACTACTAGCCCACCTTATTTCCCGATGTCTGTAGGAAAATTAGAGCTTGCATCAAATGTCAAAAATTCTCAGGGAAGTAGCAGCTCAAATCCCTGCCATTGAAACCTGTGGTGGTCTCGGCACCCTTTCAGCAGTGGAGATTGGTTTTTATCGAGGAAATTCATCCTCCCTCAAGTGGCTAGCACCGATGGATTTTGACAGCAACCGACTACTTCACTAAATGGATAGAAGTTGTCCCTACCAGAATCACTTCTCACAAATTAATCATCAACTTCCTAGAGGACATCATTGCTAGGTTTGGATGCCCTAGAAAAATTGTCACTAACAATGCTTCCCCATTTCGGTCTGAGCCTCTGATCAAATTTTGTGAACAATTTGGGATTTCACTGATTCACTCCACTCCCTACTATCCTCAGGGAAACGGACTGGCAGAGTCCTCTAATAAAAGTTTAATCAAGCTTATCAAGAAGCTATTGGAGGATAATAAAAGGGCCTGGGACTCAAAGCTCAAATTTTCACTGTGGGCCGACCAGGTGACAACGAAGAAATCCCTAGGTCTCTCACCCTTCCAGCTTGTTTATGGGATTGAAGTAGTTTTCCCCACTCAGCTTGCCTTGCCTGTGGAAAATCTTCTCCATGACTATGAGGGGGAACCTAATCTTATGCTCAGAAGGATTCATCAGATGGTGGAAGTGCAGCAGATCAGAGAGTAGGTCTTGGACAGAGCCTACAATCGTCAGCAGAAGATCAAGCAGGATTTTGACAGAAAAAAGAAGAAGAAAGAGTTTGAGCAGGGTGATCTGGTGCTCAAATGGGATGCACCCAGGCAGGAGAAGGGCAAACACAGTAAATTTGATGCCCTCTGGTTCGGGCCTTTCAAGATCCTGGAAGTGTTTTCCAATAACACTTACAGGTTGCAGGATTTGGAAGGCAATGAAGCTTTTAGTGGCCCAGTCAATGGGCATTTCTTAAAGAAGTGTTTTCTGTGAGCCGTAGCCGTCTCGTTTCATTTTTGTTTTGTAAATATTGTTCTTGTTTTTGTTTTTGTTTTTCTTTTGGACTAATAAATGACTCCATAGCCCAACAGCAAAGGCACTAAGTCTGCAAAATAGTTCTTAGAGCATCACAGGGATGACTCTATCCCCCATGGAGCCAAATGTTAGCAATATTTCTTGCATATGGGGATAGGATACAAAAGAAGGGGTAAAACCCACTTGTCCAAAGTTTCGGGCGATAATGCGCCCGTGGTAAGAAGTAAGAAAGACCGGGTGTTCCAAATTTGTGCGCCCAGATCGACGGCGCGTATTGAATTTCGGACCCCCCTTGCCTTCCAATCTTTAAGCAGGGGGGGGTATGAGATCGGGGGCGCACCTCTCCGACGGTTCAGATGAGCACGCCTGGATCAACGGTGATGAAGAATATTTCGGACCCCCCCCCCNTACCTTTAAGTGGAGGGGGGGGGGTCCGAAATCCCATGTGCAACTCTCCGACGGCCACGATCGTAGCACCCAAATTAACGACGCTCGTCTAGCCCCGCTCCTCTCATCTTCCCTGTGCTTAACCAGTGTGGGCCCTCCTCCTGTCATTTCATTCTGCCTTCCGCCTTTCCCCTACTGTCGTGTGTCATCCATTCACCACTCTTCTTTGGTCCACGTGGCCCTCCTTTCTTCCCACCATCTGCTCATTTCCTGCCACGCGTCTCGTTCCTTTCCACATTAGTTTCTCACCCGAAGGCGGGCTCGTTCCTTCCGTCTTCTCCCCATCTACCTAGATGCCTTCCACCATGGATCATCCTCTGTCACCCCTCTCTGTCATCACTCTCACTTCTCGCCACTCCTTCCACGTGCTCCTCGATGCCATCACTCCTACCATACACCATGCCCTCCGTGCTGGCCCTCATGTCCGTCCCTCAAGCTATTCGGTTGTTCCAGGTGGCAGCATGAGAAGTCTTTCCTATCCCGAGATGCTGAGCTGGCCTGACCGTTCTCAATCCAAAGAAGCAGTTATTGAGGTAGTTGAGGGTGGTTAGACATCGTCTCCGCCATAATGGGGACGTCCTGCAATGAATTAAAAGCACGTCGATTCACCGATGTAACTGTCAGAAGATCTATCGTGTCTGCCACAAGTTGCACGATTATTCAAAGATTGCGGTTGCAGAGTGTCAGAAGCCATGCAGACGCAAAGCCTTCAATGCATTTTCTCGATCTTTTTTGTTGTTGTTGTTTTGAGTATATGTAGGCATTTTTGCCATTTTTGTATCTATCGATGGTAGAGCTAAGCTCCCGACTGTAAAGTTTCAGCAAATACTCTGGTTTCTTGGTTATGCCTCTGTGTTTGAGACTTCTTGGTTTATAACAAATAGTTTCCTTTCTTTTCCATCTTTGTTTCATCTTTGCTAGAGGGTTCACAATGAAGGATTCATGTGGACTTAACAATCTTTTTGCGATAAAGGATTTGTTGTGGCATCTTTGTATTCTTTGGTATATGTGTTTGAATGTAAAAGGATTTTGTGTTCAAATACATTTCTTCTCAATTCTGTTGCAAACCGGATGTCTGTGATAGATTTTGCACCCTTCTTGTACAAGTCTTCCACCTACTCACCCTTTATTAAGACTCATTGTTTGGAGTTTATCAAGACCTCATTCATTCATGCATGCCTGGTTTGGTCTCCGAGTTGATACGATACTGTTCTGAGTTTCCTTCCGTTTGATCACCCTTTTAAACAAACCGTGACATTAAAACTGATGGGCGTCGGGCTCTGCTCCTGCTAGCAATCCAGGGGTGACTTCTGATAGCCAAAAGGATCCACAATCACCATATTGCAATGCACTTTCTTTTCTTTCCACTTTTCTAATAAATTAGAAAAGCTTCTATGACATTCTTTGTACTGTGGAAATACCCATAAAGTGTGCAAGGTTTGGTACATAATTGCAACACATGGACCACTTTTCCAAAATTAAATAACATGGTAGGTATTCCTCCATGAACACCATATCCTCTTCCTCTTCCTCATCCATATCCTCCTCTTATAACTCCTTAATATCCTTTTCTATTGGTGCCTTTGGATCACCGAATTTATGTTTCTCCTGGACCTAAAAGGCATCTATAGTTTACTCCTAAATCAATTAAAGAGACTGATAGTTTTTCACATTATGCCCCATGGACTTCTAGAATTCACAAAATGGAGTATGTGTAGTCTTTTGATATTTATGTAGTGTCACGAAATGGGGAGGTATATGTCCCCATTTTCTACAAATATTGGACCACTCGATTTGAGGTACTCTTGGAATGTATTCGGCGTGCCCATCACCATGTAACTTCCCAAAATAGGAAATTTTTTCCTATGGTAACCTTCTATATAGTGAATAGTACACCATACATGCTCATGCACCACCTTGGACTTAGCCATATCTTGTAATTGAATGGTCATATTGGCGAGATAAGATTGTACCTACACTATCCTTGCTTATGTCTTACCACCTTCTAGTATAGCTTCTAGGTGCATTACAATCTCCATGACGTATTCTTTATTCGTTACCTTCTGGTGCATGAGACAGACTTGAATGTAGGGTAGAATTCATGTAATAAAACACTCCCTATGCTAGAGATATTTGATCTTAAATGTTAGTCTATCCAACAATATTTTGAACCACTAGTCATAGTCCCATATGGTTTCTCCATCCTACTACTTGATATCTTTGATATCAGTGATGCACTTTGATTATTATTTAGTCTTATAAAACTCCTTAAGAATATCTCTCTTAATATCCATTAGGGACCTATCCTATCTCATCGATGAAATTACCTTGTACTTCATCTACCACATCATAGCATTGTTTCTAAAGGTGGTATCCAATTGTTCTACCTTAGATGCTTCATCCGTGACTCTCTTAACATAACATATAGCTTCACATGTAAAAAAATGTTTTTTTTCATCGTCTCTTCCCATCACATGGAACATGGATAGCCTTAGGGTTGTGTCTTCACCATACTCGATCTAGTACTTTGTCCTCTCAACTAGCCACTAGTTATTGGTGATGATGATACTGATACCAAAGCTCTTCTCGGTGAAGTATTGTTGAATTCAATCTCTTCTTCACTCGTATATTCTCCTTTCCTTTCTTCTACTCTCTCTTCCTCTACTCCTATCTCCACACTTTCTTCATTTCTTTCTTCTTGAATAAAAATGCACAAGGGGGGTGGTTCAGAGAGGGGGTTCCTCCATATTCTGTCATTATTCTTAGTGAGGTATCTCAAATAGATTCTTACCTATAGAAATGTAATCCCATTCACAATATCTAAAGCCTCTTCCCCTTCATGGAGGGGTCCATTGCCATCTTCTGCAACATCGATGTTGCTACTTTGTGCCTCATCTTCCTTTGATGTGACTACATCCCTTAAAAACTAAAAAGATATGAATTTTTATTCTCCAATCCTACTCACACTACGTATGGTATCATCACTTGATAATCTACTCCTAGCGTTGTTCCTTTTTGAAAACCTCTCTCCTTATGTGCCTATCTCAGGAATATAACTCTCTCTTTCAAATCCTCCTGGTGTGGTCTCCTTTCTCTTCATTCTAGTTATGACCCATCATATTTCACCCCTTTGTATCTCTTCTCTACTCTATTGTTCAGATTTGCTCCTTAGCTCAATTATTCTTGTGTATCTATTTAATTTTTTTATATTATTATATTTTGGGTCGATACTCTCCTCATCTCATATCATCATCTTATGGTTCCTTCCCACTAGATCCAGTATCTTGATCCTTTTATCCATTATTTCCATCCCCACACACTTTTCAAGAGGTATTATACTCATACATCATATCCGGCTCCATGAACATCATCCCCTTATCCACAAACAACATCTTTATTCACATGGGGATCTCATCTAACAATCTCCTTCTAGGGCATGCTATCATACAAACAATAGGTTGGAAAAATTATGACCCAATCCACAAGATGGCGATAATGATGGGACAGTCTACCCACTTTCACCTTAGAAAAACCCTCCCATAACTTTAGTGAAGGATAAATCTAGCACAAGGGGGGAATACCAGGTGAACCTAGGGGGAAATGATATGGAAAGTGAGATTATGAAAGTGATATGCCTATAGGTCAAAGTACTAAGTGGAGGATGGATCAATAATGAGACATGGTGATGGTTTATGATTTCTAGGTTCTTGTGCTAGTAAATTTGGGTCATTTTTCGATAGCCCTTTCGACGTAATTCCAACATGATGATGTTAGGATCACGACAAGCGTTGGCCCCTCCAAACATTGTTTATGGTACCATCTCACTTCCGACGAATATTATTGTGTCTCACGTTCGTCATTTCTTATGGACACATGTCATCCAATGCTCATTTTACACTTATGCAAATTGTCGTCTCACTTATGACGTCTATTTAGATGTCTTCTTACTTTCAAGGACAATGTATGGTTTACGTGTCATTGCCACTATGACAGAAACTGTTGTCACAATAGAGACGACCTAAAATATTTCAATGAAACCATAAATGTTTTTAGAGCTTAAACTACGATAGAATATGTTGTTGTAATGTATATGTGAGAAATTATTCATCAACGAATTTTACATATTGATGACGTTTTGGATCGTCGGAAGGGCGTCGAGAGTCAGATGCCATAATTGTATTATTGCATCATGAGTGAGATGAAAGGGTCGTCGGAATACATATGCACTATAATTATTCTTACGGCCCTTCTATCTATGCCATATGCATAAACTAAAATGGAATCAAACTTGGCATTAGACCTTTAAAATAAAAATGGAATAAGACTAGACGTCTAATCTCTAATGTGAAAAAAAACTAGACTAGAGTTAAAAGAATATATTAAGAAAAAAAATCGTCATAAAAATAAACCAATAGAGATCCATCTTAACCTTGGATCTTTAAGCACTAAGAGATTTTCACTTGGGTATTTTTTAATTCCTTTAGAAGATTAATAAATTCAGGGTTAATATGGATCTATGCTTTTGGAGAGAAGTCACAAGGGTGCATTACTTCTAGTGGAGGAATGATAATAACCACGATTAGGGAAGTTTGTAGTCTCATTAAATGGGACAATTACATTATAAACTTCTATAGTTGATCCAGATTATTTTGTCACAAAATGAGAGCGGAGATATAATAAATAAATGTATAGAGATATCTTGGATATCCAATAATATAACAAAAATATATCAAAGATGAAACCATAAACATAGAGATACAGTGATACACATTTTCTATTAATGAGAAAAATGTACAAAACTAGAGGAATACAGAGTGAAAGACTCACTAGAATGGTGGCATCTTATCTCAGAGAAGAAATGTTATTTCTACTCACATTCGCAAGAAGATGGTTGAAATGAGGCTCTAAAGGCCTTTTTAACATAAATAAAATCCAAAACCCTATCCCCGAAATATGAAAAGCCAACAGTTTTGTGGACCCCATTTTGGGTAGTTTGGTGTATCAATTTCTCGAGGGCGTAACTTTGGCATACAATCTTCATTTGGGGCCCACGATAGCTCATTGGAAATGTATTGTCAAGGAGATTCATTTTGGGGGATCTATTAGTGCCTTTCTATAACATTGAGGTGCTCTATCCCCAAAAAAAATTCATTTAGGCCCTCAAAATGGCCCAAGAAGTTTAGGAACCGAAAATATGCTAAAAATAGTAAGTTGCCAGAAGACTATTTAGAGCCAGTTGGAATAGGTGGGTGGTCACTGATATCCACCTAGATAAATCCTCCCTCCTTAGGAAGAAATGGTCTCCATTGCGTTGAGTGCTCGGGGGAGAGGGAAAAGCGTTTATTGAATCTTCATATTGATGAGTTGCTTGCCTTGTTGGAGAAGTTGTGTTGCTTAGCTTGTTGAAAGTTTTCATGAACCTGTGGATGGAAGGGTTGGAATTTTTTAACCAGTTTGGCTACATGAGATGCTTGTGTGCAGAAGGAATCTTTATGCTTTGCTGCAATATTTTTGACCTGCTTCTGTTGGATAGAAGGTGCTTTGACCGAGGTTGCAATGTTTGTAGTGTCCTTATGTTCACGTTTTGAACATATTGTGAAGAAGCGAAATTTTGTAGTATGAGATACTACCATGTGACATTGTTTATGTGGTATAGTAGTCGAAACTGCCCTTGGTATCCTGTAGACATGAACCCCTAGAGTAAAAATGACACTACAAGGTTGAGACTCATAAATAGCATGGATATTTGACATATATGGCTAGCCGAAGAGAACATCACAAAAATCTAGGGGGAAAGCGTCACATAATACCTCACTCTTGAAGGGTTAGATGTCGTATGAAAATCACCACTGCTGGCTGACACGAAGATATCGTCCCTGGGAAATCCACCCAATGTTTTATGGTTGCAAGTGTGGTGTTGTTGACAATCCAAACTGTTTGACGACCTCTGCTGAGATGAGGTTCTTCTGGCTTTAAATACCAACAATAAATGTAGCGGGGTCCCCTTCACCCACATCTGTGAATGGAAAAGAAGCTCCCCTTCTTAAGGATTTTCTAGTTCTTCTGGTTGAATTGTTGTGGTTGCAACAATAACAGTGGGGTCTACGTTGATGATCTATCTTCTACCAGTATTTTTTTATCAGACTCCAAATCATGGTTCAGCTCCTTGTCTTTGATCTCAGCCACCAATGACTATTTTGAGAGACATTCATCGGTGTTGTGCCATGGGAGTTTGTGGAAATCACAACATTTTCTAGTATCCTTCTTCATATTTCCATTACCCTTATTTTCCTTTGGTTTGGAATGGTTTTATGAAGGTTGGTTGTTAGGGTCGTATTTACCATACTTTGGTTGTTGTGGATTTGTAGAACCGAAATCTCTCTTGTTCTGGTGCTTAAATTTCTGCTCAATTTTAACAACATATCGATAAGCAACACCCAATGATGAGATGTTTATAAAATCCATTTCAGTTTGGATGTATCTGTGTAGAGCCCCACGATATTTTAGAACCATATGTCACTCAGAGTCTTTGATACCCAGCTATTCATGCAAGGTATGGAAGGTATTGGTGAACTCCGACATTTCTTGGCCCCTCTCTTGTCGTAGTGTGGTCCATCTCATGTCTCTATCATCATATTTTCCAACAGGGTAATATTGTTCCTTGACCACATTCACAAAAAACTCCCAAGTCAGATCGACGCCATATTTCCAGCCTCCTCTGTGGAAATTTTCTCCCAATAATTTTCCCACCAATGTTTGATATGGGGGAGAGCCTTAAGGAGTGTGAAGGTGATCTTTTCCCTGTCGAATAAATTATGAACATAGAAATAACCTTCTAGAAGATTTAACCATTTTTCTAGGGCATCCACATATATAAGTCCTTCAAATATGGGAATATCAAAATTAACTTGTACCTTGAAAGGAGAGGTTCCTCCAAAGTGTTTTCTTAATGAAGATGCACATGTTGTTATCAACAGGTGTTGAAGGATGTGGGGAAAAACATCCATCATTTCACCCCTCTGTCGTGTGAGAGCTTGCTCAACAAACAAATTAATGGAATCATCTTCTCTGTCGTTTTTATTTTCTTCCTCCATGGAGGGTTTCTTGGGCATGTGAGAGCGATTTTCCTCAAGATAGACAAGCTCTAGACCCAAATTTCTATACTTGGACCTCGTCGTGGACATGCACTGAAAAAAATGATCAAGAGCAGCATGCTCTGATACCATTGATTGAGATTATTTTATGAAAGAAATGAGAGTGGAGATATAATAAATAAATGTACATAGATATATCATATATACAATATTATAACAAAAATATATCAGAGATGCAACCATAAACACAAAGATACATTAATGCACAATTTCTATTAATGAGCGAAATGTACAAAACTGTAGCAATACAGAGTGAAAGACTTGCTAGAATGGTGGTATATTATCTCTGAGAAGAGATGTGATGGATACTCAGATTCACAACAATATGGTTAAAATGAGGCTCTAAATGCCTTTATAACATAAATAAAATCCAAAACCCTAACCCTAGAAGATGAAAATCCAACAATTTTGAGGACCCCGTTTTGGGTAGTTTGGTGTATCAACTTCTTGGGGGTGTAACTTTGGCATATGATCTTAGTTTAGGTGTCACGATATCTCATTGGAAAGGTATCATCGATGTGATTCATTTTGGGGGATCGATCAGAGATTTTAGTGATCATCGAGCTGCTCGATCCCAAAAAAACTTCATTTAGGCCCTCAAAATGGCCCCAAAAGTTTAGGAACTGAAAAACTTCTAAAAATAGTAAGTTGTCAGAAGACTATTTTGATCCAGTTGGAATAGGTGGGTGTCCATCGATATCCACCTAGATAAATAGTATGCAAAAGTTTTTCGTGACTTACCATTAAAACTGGAGCTTGATTACATTCCCTCCATTGACTAAACCCGTGTTCAAAGGAGTTTTTTTAGAATTCTAATCCTAATGCTCAACCAATGGAGGTTGAGAAAATAAGAACCTCTCCTAAATATTGAGTCTCACTGGGAATTTGTAAAGTGACTAAATTTGAGTTTTTTTTCACTTTCAACATCCTTAAGATTAGGAGTTGGGAATTGTTTACTTGATAAAAATAAGTGTTCCCTCCAAGGGAGTGTAACTTCATTCAACATCTAGCCTTGACTTGATGTGAGCAAGGCCAAAAGCCCTGATAAGACCTTCATATTAAGTATTAATTTTGATAGTGATATTTAGGAAGGATACCATTATGATTTATCAACTAGGTCTACACATGTAGGCAGTGGGCACTTGGGGTTGAGAGTTTCTTGAGATTTCTTTCTGTTAGTTTTCTTGGTTTCTTCGAGTTTTTCTCCAATTCACAATACAATGTTGAGCAACAACTTCTTGGTTCATTGCTTGGTTGAAGAGATGGTGCACTATTTTGTGCAAAGATTTATTTCCTCGATAAGAGGATGCATTTGGAGTGAGATATAGTCTCATGTATCTCATAGTGTGATGAGCAAATTTTGTAACAATACACTTAGTGCAACATACATCATGTAGTGGACAACGACATATATTCCTTGCCTCGGTTTGTGTGAACAGCGAAGTGGAGAGTGTAGTGAAGGAGGAATATAAATATTTCTTGGAAGTCATGCAATAGTAATAGACAATGACCATAGAGGGAACATGAATGTTGAGGTGATGCAACATAGGGTATACATGTGCCAACCTTAGTTTCCAATGTTTGTTATTTCAAGAATTAGAAAGTTGTTTTTTTATATTATTTTTAAGTATTAGTTGTTAATTATGAAATCATATGATTTAAATGCTTCTCCATATTTAAAACAAGGTGTATATCCTTAGGAGTGAGGAACTTTCTTTCATGCATGCATTATCTCCCAGTGGGTGTTTTATTCTAAGAAATTTATTGATGCAGGCTAGGATTTCTAATCTGGATAGGATAAGGGCAGGGTTTGACACTCTACTTAGGTTCTTTATGTAGTATATATACATGGATTGTAATCCCTATATCTCTCCTTTTTATAAAGGAGACAAATGGAAAACCATTGAGAATGTCTTAGAGATTAAGATAGAAGTTGGTAGTTCATTTAGCTTTAGTGGGGGTATTCTATGAGATAGTTGTCTTAGGTTGATGAAAAATTTGTTTGGATTTTTGGTTGTCATTGATGTCAACCCTTGGAGAGTGATATTTTATATTTATGTCAACCCTTAGAGATTGATGTCAACTCTTGTACAAGTCTAGTAGATAATTTTGATAGCGCAAAGGTATTGGTAAGGGACCCTAGTTGTTTTGAGGTATAAAGGAAATAATATCAGTGAATATGTAGGTAATACTATTCTATATGGATATTACATGTCATGCCATTTCTGTTGATATGTAAAATTCCACGTGGTTCCTCACGGTTAGTGAGATATGTCCTTGTGAAGTTGGAGGACCCCTAAGAGTATTATAGAAGCCCCTAGAAGGTCAACAAGAAGTCAATTATTCTAGAAAGTCTTCAAAAAGATTCCTAGTCAATGTGGTTGTAAGGAGAAATTAATTAAATAATTAAGTGGACAAAGTGGTTATGTGGACAAAGTGGCTAAGTGGATACTTCTAGAGGAAGCTACTTGGAGAGTATAAATAATAAAGAAAGGGTCTCTCATTAGCATCAATTGAGAATATTGAATATCTACAAGTGACTGAGGTAGCCCAAGGATATATAAGGAAAATTTTAGAGGGAAGTTGAAGTAAAGAAGGATGAAATGTAAGGGATGATAAATGATTTTGATGATGCTTTCTAAGGCATGCTATTTAAAGGTAATCTCACCATTTTCACCATAAATGTGTTTCTAGAATGATTCAGATAAAAAAAATGGACGATGTTGAGAAAACATATCCAACTAACTGTGATAAAAATTTCAGCTTGTGGGTCATTGAATTTTGGGATTTACACTCCGTGGAAGATAGGGTTTGTGGATAGTCCTAAAACTAGTCTAAAACAAGTGTTTTGGGTACAAACGTCATAACGTATTCATAAAAGATCCAAATTCAGTGATACCAAATGAATTGGTTATATTACAATCCTTAGTATGTTGTGTACCATTTTCATATCCATACAAAAACTATTCCTCATATGGAATGCACTACAAGTTCACTCTCTAGAATAAACCATAATTCAACAAGGTCTACCATTTTTCCTATAACTCCTTTTCTGGGAGGTTGCAAGTAGTGAAACTTGGAGGCTTTGTAGATAAGAAAATGAAAAATACTGTTTATAATTTTCATACCTTTATGCATTACAGGTACATATTTATTCCTTTTGCAATTTAGGGTTGTTGACTAATATAAAATTAGTCATGTGAGACTAAAGTAAAGTTTGATGAAAATGATAGTCTCATGTTGTTGAAGTTAAGGAAGGTTTGTAGGTCTGTGATCACATACACCAGGTATGTTACATAATTACAAGTATGTTTATATTCATGTTTTGATGGTTACATTTGGTAATGACATGGTACATGCTTGAGGATACATAACAGTGAGGTTTGCCACATGGTTTTATGTAAGGGTTTATGGTATTTGGCTTATGGATTTGTGATGTATTGCTAGAGGAATCTTGTTGGTTTTCTTGATGTATTTTTTGGTATATGGTCAAGTTATATGTTTATTTCATGGATGAGATACTTAGTTGATGATTTGGCATGGTATGGTGTTGTTGGTACATCTTGATGAGGTATAACTTGGCTTTTTATTGATACATGATTTGTAGATGCTTGGTACATTGTTAGAGGCACTTGTTGGTAATATTGATGGACATATTTTTAGTGATATTGGAACATGGTTTATGGTTGATTTGGCATAGAGATATTGATATTGGCTATGGTTGTGAGGTGTTGTGATGTGCATGGTCAATGAACTTGTGATGGTACAGGTTGTAATAGTTTTTTATGTACATGATTGGTTGAGTGATATTATTGTGATATTGGGTATGAGATATCTGTTATCATATCCGATATATTGAGGAGAGTATTGGTACATTTTTTGGTGTATTTGGTATATGTTGGTACACAGTATTGGTACAGGTTGTGACATGTTATTCACACAAATTGGTATAGGTTTACAATGATATATCTCACAGTGACAGTGTGGCAGTGGTTCCATCATTTATTTGACACTTTTATTTTAGAGTGGTTGGATGGGGCAATGAAAGGGGGTTGTAGCCTCCTTCCAATTGATGTCGGAGAATGCCTCCTTCCAGTTGATGTCAAAGAATCAGGGAGTTGGAGCTTTCTTCAGGTTGGATCCTGAGAACATAGGTGGCTGGATCCACCTTCTGATTGGAGGGTATTTGGTATATGTTGGTACACAGTATTGGTACAGGTTGTGACATGTTATTCACACAAATTGGTATAGGTTTACAATGATATATCTCACAGTGACAGTGTGGCAGTGGTTCCATCATTTATTTGACACTTTTATTTTAGAGTGGTTGGATGGGGCAATGAAAGGGGGTTGTAGCCTCCTTCCAATTGATGTCGGAGAATGCCTCCTTCCAGTTGATGTCAGAGAATCAGGGAGTTGGATCTTTCTTCAGGTTGGATCCTGAGAACATAGGTGGCTGGATCCACCTTCTGATTGGAGCCATATAAACAGGGAGTTGGAGCTTCCTTCAGGTTGTATCCTGAGAATTAGGGGTTGGAGCCTCCTTCTAGTTGGAACCATAGAATTGGGTGGTTGTAGCCATCTTCTGGTTGGAGAAGGAGAACATTGGGGCTAAGAGCCTCCTTCTGGTTGGAGTCATAGAATTGAAAGTCGTTTCTTCCTTGAATGTAATTATTAGAGACATATAAGAAAATAATTATGTGGTTTTCTCCCACATTGTGTTTCCACATAAAATATTGGTGTACTATGCATTGTGTGGATGTGTATATTATTTTTTATTATGCATTGATGGATGTTAATGTTATATGATGCAATAAAATATTACTGATGAACATTGTTGAATAAGTTAAAGGAATACACATTGTGTTTAAAAGGATTAATAAGTTCTATAAATTTATCATTATTGATTCACACCCCGCCTAGTAATCCAAAAATTGGTATCAGAGCAGGGCCTTCGAGAAATTAGTTTAACCACTGGAAGGAAGATCATGGAGAGAAACATTTTTTTTTATAAAAATGGAATACCACAGTTCGATGGTCAGAATGGTCTTAAGTATGAGATGTGGAGTTGTGACAGGATACAATGCTAGAAAGAAAGAATCTAAGAGGGAATTGAAGAAGAATAACAAAATAGAAATGGATTTCATCTAGGAAGGATTACCTGATCTGGTAAGAGAAAATGTTGGTAAATTTTCATCATCTAAAGAACTTTGGGATACATTACATAATATCTATTCTTCACCCATCACAAAGTCAAAAAATGTCAAAGAAGATGTAGGTATAGATAAAGAGGAAATATGTTTGTCATGTTAGACATATTTAAAAGAAGAAGAGTACATAATCAATAGAAGTATGTTGTTTTGTTTTAATTTTGAAAAACACAGACATCTTGAAATTGAATGCCCTGAAGGTAGTGAGACCTAAAATCCATTTGAAATAGAAGACAATTATGAAGAAAAAATGATGAATGCTTTAGATGATCTAAAGAAAGAAAGGGAAGAAAAAAAGTCACTCAAGAAAGAATTGATGAAACAAAAGGAAAATTTTCAAGGTTCCAAAAAAGCTGATTAGGTCATCAAGAATTTAAGAGCTCAAATATAAGAGGCTAGAAGAATTGAAGAAACTATAGAATATCAAAAACAGTGTTTAGAAGACAAGATAGTAGAACAAAAGGAAGAAACAAAAAAGAGAGAAAAGATATTGACAAATCATCTCAAGGAAAGAACATATGACTTAAACCAGCTTAAGGTAGATTTTGGTAAAGAAGAGAGAAGACTCAAAGAAGAAATAATTACATTGAAAAACCAACTTGAAGAAGCAAAGAGAACATCAGAAGTCACAAATTCTCAGATAATGAATAAAGAAGAAGAGGTTGATAAGATTGAAGAAGAAGTTGTCACACTAAGAGTCAAATTCATCAAGCTCAACAAGAACATTTAAGAGATAGAAACATCTACATCAATAATAGAGAATGAAGAGAAGCACTCTAGGTTTATAGAAAAGAAGACTGAAGAAAAGAGAAAGAGTTATGCAGAAGTACTCAAAGGAAGGAATCGTGGTCAACCATAATATAAGAAAACTGATAAAGATACATCTTCAAGAATACCATCCATGTTCAAGCCACAAAGAATATTCAATCATGATCATTATCCGTCAAGGCAAGAATTTAGAAGGACTACACCATAAACAAGATCATTCACTCCCAAGTATGTAAATTTCTTTTATGTTCATTTTTTATTGTACTAACTTTGGACATAAGGTTGCAGATTGTAGGAATTATAAAAGAAATGTTCAAGCAAGAAATGCTTATTTGGCCCCATGTAACATTGAATGTTACAAATGTCATAACTATGGACACATAGCTCATGATTGTAGAAGAATGATCGATAATTCCATGAAAGATAACATTGATATCAGATATAATAAAGTATGGATAAGCAAACAAGAATAACAAGTGAACAAAGACTAGGTCCCAGATATTGCAAGATTGAAAATAACATGATATGAAGATAGATCTACAAAGAAAAAGGAAGATTTCAGATATATAAAGGTTTGGAAAATAAATGAAAGAAAAGAAGGATGGGTAAATAAGGAATAGGTTCAAGAGATTGTACTTTCATGTATTGTAGTGCAAGATGAATCCACAGGAAAAAAAAAAGAAGTCAGAGTTCATAAATATGTTGATCCTACCAACGAAGATGATGATGACTCTGCATCCGAGAGGACACCTTTCTGAGCCATCCGGATTGGAAAATCCCAAAAAATATGTATGGTGAATAGGGGGAGTCTAGATAAAAACGAGATAGATTAGATATTCATATTTCGAGAATCTTACATAGTTCGAGTAGACAGACTCAGATAAATTAGTTAGTAAAAGTACAATATGATAGATTGATCAGTGGACAAAATTACACATGAATAAGTTTATGATTGTATTTAGATAAAGATATCTTCAACACAAGTTGTTCCAAGCATGTAGAGTTTTGATTACAGATAGAGAAGACCAGTCAACACAGTTTATGTTTTATGATTAGTTGCAGCAGTGAAGACTTCATGATAGTACATAGACATATGGGTCAACATTGTGGATAGTTGGGTAGTATATTCTTGGTCAGTATGGAAAAATATGGATTCGTAAGATGCTTAGTAGTGTCTTAACAATTGGAATCAGTTGAAATTAGTTTATCACATAAAGGCATACATTGAAAGGAGCAACAAAATAGGGAAAGAGAAACCGTCAGCAAAAGCGATATTATCATAAGGATGTTGTTGAACAGTATAGGTCACATTGACATAGATGAATTTGTAAGAAAACTTAGCAGGTTTGGATATATATAAGAAAGTGGCTGAGAACATGGATTCAAATATTGTTTCATAGATTGGTTTAGAGAGTGGTTATCATAATGGATGATAATGACATATGACTATTTTAATGCATATTCTTGAATGTTTTTCATATATGTCAGTTGATTACAGAAGGAAGCACCAATGGAAAAAAACTCCAAAAGGAAGCAGGTATAGGAATCTCTATATGTCATATACATGACATCTTGCAGAGAAGTACTGAAGGGAGAGAAACAAAAGCACGAAGACAACTAGAAAGATCATTCAGAGAATTTGTCAGACATAGAGGTAAGACCAAAGGAATGATTCTGGGAGGAGAGATTTCTTAGATGCATGGATAGAGAGTTAGATGATTGGAGAGAGAGAACAAAGGCATGATTCTAGGGGGAGTGATGGTCATAAGGGAACAATGAGAGATATGAATTCAATTTTTCATCAGAGTGGTATCATTTGTCAAATGGGAATATGTTATTCAGATGAAGGGAGAGAGAGTAATCATAGGTTTAGAAACACAGAGAAAGATCAAAGGCATTTAGATAGGGGGAGCATCCCTTCCATTGATTTCAAAGGGGGAGAGATAGAAACATTGATGAGGAGTATGAGCATGAATAATTATCATGACTAAGTGTTTCCATCAATGCAAAGGGGGATATTGTCAGACAGTTGGCTTAGGTTGATGGACAATTGGTTTGGATTGTTGGTTGTCATTGATTTCAACCCTTGGAGAGTGATATTATAGATTGATGGCAACCCTTAGAGATTGATGTCAACCCTTGGAGAAGTCTGGTAGCACAAAGGTATGGGTAAGGTACCTGAGATTGTTTGAGGTATAAAGGAATGAAGATCATTGAATATGTAGTTAATACTATTCTATATGGATATTTCACATCATAACATTTTTGTTGATATGTGGAATGCCATGTGGTTCCTCATGGTTAGTGATATATGAACTTGTGAAGTTGGAGGACCCCAAAGAGTATTCTAGAAGCCCCTAGAAGTTCAACAAAAAGTCAATTATTTTAGAAAGTCTTCAAGAATATTAGTAGTCATTGTAGTTGCAAGGAGAAATTAATTAAATAATTAAGTGGAAAAAGTGGTAAAGTGGACAAAGTGGTTAAGTGGACAAAGTGGCTAAGTGGACAAAGTTGGTTAATTGGACAAAGTGGCTAAGTGAACAAAGTGGTTAAGTGGACAAGGTGGCTAAGTGGAAAATGTGGTTAATGTTGGCATGTTTACAGGAAGGTGTTGTTGTCATTAATGGAAAGATTAGAGTATGCAATGATGGATCCCTTTGCGAATTCCTGATGAACGTCATATCTGAGCTTGAGGTCCAACCTGCATTGGATCCAAGAAAACCTACATGTTCTTTAACAAGCAAGGTGAAGTGGGGTTACGAAAGCCCAAAACCAGGAGGACAGTTTTGGATACCGGGAGTTGGAAGAGTCTAGACTCTTCATCATTAGGAGTCCTGGAATCGCGAAATGCGAAACACCGAAAACCTGAAACAAGCACATCGATCGGAGTATTGGATACTGGGATTTCAGATATCGGGAGATGGAAATGTCAAGGACTCTTCAACACAAGAGTCCATAAGTGACGAAATGTGAAATCACGAAATGTCAAAGACTCCATATCGAAGTTTCGAATACTAGGAGTTGGAGGAGTCAACACTCTTCATCCCAGGAGTCTTGAAGTCACGAAACCCAAAGTCGTGAAATGCAGAATCATGAAATACCAAAGACTCCATTTCAGAGTTTTGGATACCGAGAGTTGGAGTCAAGAGTCAATACTCTTCATCACATGAGTCCCGAAGTCACAAAATGTGAAACACCAAAACACCTTTTTGTGTAGATTTTGGATACCAGGAGATGGAGCGTCAAAACACTTCATCACAACGAATGCCAGAATGCTGAAATACCGAAAGGCAAAAAACACCTTTTGGTGTTTGTTTCAATACTAGGAGTTGGAGTGTCGAAACACTTTGCAACAAGAATGCCAAAATCGCGATACACGAAATCATGAAGTGATTTGGATCGACAGATCCAGGGGGTGAATGTGGAAGACCACGTCAAAAATGACAGGTGGAAAACTATGACGCTTGGCATAGGATAGTCGTCCAATCACCATGAATCATGGACCATTGATCTAAAGAGTGAAGAGTTGTAGAGAAGCACTCGAGTCAGCAAGATTCATTTCATAGTTTTGGGGACCGAGCAATGGAGCGTAAAGAAATCCTCACATCAAGGATGCTGAAATACTAAAGCGCAAAATGGAGAAATACACGCAAGAGCATGTAAAGTCAATCCAACGACGTAGATGATTTTGAGTATAATCAGAGGGCTACTGTTGCACTTCACAGTGTAACTTCTAGAAACGACTGATGGTATCTGCTAGAGGACCAGAAGGAGGTTCATTGTGATCTACAAAGAAGATGAAGAGTCTCAAGGCATATTCCAGTGGAATGAATATTATTCATACATGCGATTGACAGGTGGAAGAGGATTGAAGGCTGTAACTGAAACAGAAAGGATAATCTCAATTGTGCCAGAGAAGAAAAAGAGTCTCAACTAGAAGAGAGGCTCAGGAATCTCAGCATAACACCCAGCGATGCTGGATGCATGGGTTGGATAGCCAGAGAAGCTGAAGAGTTGCAATGATGAATATGGAGAGCACTCGACATGAAGAGCATGCAGAATCATTGTGCACAGGGCATCCACAAGATGCACAGAGACTATGAGAAGGCAGAAGAAAGAAGAGATTATTGTCATTGTTGAGAGGCCTTCAGGAGTGTAGAAGGAGGAGAGTGCAGTAGCTGAAATGCACAGAAGAGGAAAGGTTCATTGAATGGACATGGTGCACAAAGCAAAAAAGGTAGAAGAACAGAAAGTGCAAGGCATGTGTGCAGGAAGACAGTGAGGCAAACAGAGAAGGGAAATGTAGCAGAACAGTGATGAGACTGATAAGCCTTTGAAGAAATTTATATCACTGTAATAACTTTTAGTAACAAAGATTAATATTTTAGGGTGGTAGGGAGGTGCTAGAGAGGACTGTAGTCCTCAGAGGTTCAAGTGGGTGCTTGAACACGGGGGGTTGTAGCTTCCATCTGGTTGCAGCCATAGAAACTAGGGTGGCAGGGTGGTGCAAGGGAGAACTATTGTTCTATGTTATACAGGTTGGTGCCTGTGTGGCTGGAAATTGGTGCTTCCATCTAATTGGTGCTAAAACACTTGGGGAGTTGGTGCTAGAGAAACTAGGGAGTTGGTGCTCATATGTATGATAATGTAAAGAATGTAAATATTACTTATCATATAAAGAAGAAGAGGTTTTTACCCTTTATGGGTTTCCTCAGGAAATATCTGTCTCTACATACCTCATATGTGTGACTGATGTTGAATGTTCTATTGCTTATTTCCCTGCATTATTGTGATTGTCATTGAGTTCTTTGTAAAGAGTTTAAAATAAGAAAAAATGTTTAAGCACAGTAACAACTGATTCACCGACCCCCTCTCATTTTTTCAACAATTGGTATCAGAGTCGGCCCCTTTTATCTAAGGGTAGATCCTAGAGCTTAAACATGTCAATCCATGAAGGAAATTCAACCAATAAGGCCCCTCTGTTCAATGGAACAAACTTTGCCTTCTGGAAAGTTAGAATGAGAACCTACATAATGGATTTAGGTGCAGATGTCTGGGATGTGGTAGATACTGGTTATGGAAAGCCAGTTGTACTAGCTAATAAGGATGACAAGCTAGAATTTAGCTTCAACACTAAGGCTATGAATGCTATCTTCAGTGGGCTTGCAGAAGAAAAATTCGTAAAAGTTATGCACCTAGGAACTTCCAAAGAAATGTGGGACAAACTCATTAGTAGTTGTGAAGGTAATGAGAAGGTAAAGGATGCCAAGCTTCAAACCTACAGAATACAGTTTGAACAGTTGAAGATGAAAGAAGATGAAACTATTGGAAAACAATTTCTGAGAGTGGAAGAAATGGTAAATGCAATGAAAGCACTTGGTGAAAACATTGAGGGGCCTTCTTTAGTTCATAAAATCTTGAGATCTCTCCCAGATAGGTTCAACCCAAAGGTCTTTGCTATAGAAGAAATTAATGATCTAAAAACCTTGGAGTTTGATCAACTTCTAGGAACATTGACTGCATATGAAATCATAATAGTTAAAGATAAAGCCACCTCCAGAGAAGCATCATTTAAAGCAGAAAAGAATGAGGATTCTGAGCTCAATGAAATTGAAGCAAAATTTATGAAGAGACTGAAGAAGGGATCAGGAAAATACAAAGGTAAATTTCCTTTCAAATATTTCAACTGTGGTAGGATAGGTCATTTTTCAAATAAATGTCCCCACAAAAGAAAGGATCATACATGTGATGATGAGGATAAGCACAAACATAGAAATTTCTTTAAAGAGAATAACTTTAAGAAGAAAAGTCTTTGCGTAAACAATGATGATGATCCTTCAGATGATGAAGACAATGACTCCTCTATTGAAGATAAACTAAATGACTTCTTACTTATGGCCAAAGAGGAATATGATAATAACAACATAGGAAGTGATTTTAATGAAGAAGAAGTTGTGGTTGACATGGAAGGAGAACTGATCAGTGCACTGGAAGAGATTGACAGACTAAAAATTAAGAACAGAAATCAAAGACAATCGTTGATACAGTTCGAGAAAGACAACAAAGAACATGATGACTACCTTGTCCTACTAAAAGTAGAATTAGAAGAGGCAAAGAAAATTGAAGACATTTTGAAACGACAATTATCAGAAAAGAAGGCAAGATGTGAAGCACTAGAACAAGAAGTAGTGAAAACTAGGAAAGAGATGGAGAAGTTTCAAGCCTTGTATAATCAAAATCTGTCAAGTATCAAGGCCTTAGAAGGATTAGCCACCATTTTGAATCAACAAAGGAATCCAAAGTTGAAAACTGGTGTGGGTTATGAAGAGGGATCAAGTAGTGGTAAGCCAAGAAAGAAAGAACCCATCAAGTCTATTAAATGTACAACCAATGAAAACAACAAACCTGTAGAAACAAAGGAAGACAATCAGCTGCCTAGGATGAGTAAAGAAAAAGGTGCCAGGACTGAATCTATAGAACAAATAAATAATGCACTCCCTGCTGAAAGATGTCATCAACATGGAAGAAATCAATTTGCTCAAAGAAGAAAACCATTTTCTAGGTACAAAGAATTCTTCTATGGCTATTGTTTCTACTGTTCTAACTTTGGTCACAAAGCTGTAAATTGTTCCTTAAGACTTAGATTTCAGCAACTAAGATTTAAAAGGAATAAAAATTTCCCACAAAAAAGAATGATACAACCAAGTAACAAACCTTCACAGATTGCAAATTGCCAGATTAATTCTAGGGACATGCAACTAAAGAGGCCAAGAAATAATCAACAGTCAATGACTAGACAACGCTGGAACAATAAGTTTGACCTATTGAACAATGAGATTGAATGCTACATCTGTCATAACTATGGACATAAATCTGTTGACTTTCGATTAAGGAACTATGAACCAGATTTGAATTGCCCTGTTGAAAATGTCAAGTTTTGGAAGAAGAAAGAAAGTGACAAGTGTGGATTAGTGTTGTCAGCTCAAAGGAAAACAAACCCTTGGTATATAGATAGTGTATGCTCCAAACATATGACGGGAGACAAAGGTAAGTTTCTATCTCTAAGTGAAAGAAAATCACGAAACGTAACCTTTGGAAATGATGCCCCAGGTAAAATAAAGGGTAAAGGGATGGTGAGTTTAAATAATGGAAAAGGAAAATCCCAAGATGTTCTACTTGTATATGGGCTGAAACATAATCTTCTCAGTGTAAGTCAAATGTGCGACAAAGTATGTGAAGTGGTGTTCACATCCAAGGACTGCAAGATGAAGTCTGTAAACTCAGGGCAAGTGGTGGCCAAAGGCATAAGGACAAAAAATAATGTATATGTGCTGAAAGAAAATAGAGAAGAATGTCATCTAAGAAAACATGATGAAAGCTAGTTATGGCATAAGAGACTTGGGCATCTAAACTTTGACCACTTAATAAAACTCAAAAATATCGAGGCAGAAAAAGATCTTCCAAGAATATCAAATCCCCAAGATTCAATGTGTAAACCTTTCCAAGTAGGAAAGATAAACAAGACACAGTTTAAGTCCAAGAGCTTTACTTCAATAGAGAGACCACTCCAACTGGTTCATATGGATTTATGTGGACCATCAATATAGGAAGGCACAGGGAAAGAAAACTACTTCATGCTGATTATTGATGATTACTCCAGAGTTACTTGGGTTGCCTTTCTCAAGGAAAAAGCTGAAGCATTTGAGAAGTTTAAAATATTTAAGACTTTAACTGAGACTCAAATAGGAAAGAGGTTAAAGGCAGCAAGATCATACTGAGGAGGAGAGTTTATGTCAAGAGACTTCAAGGAATTCTGTGATAAGAATGGGATCAAGAGAGAATACACAATCCCAAGAACTCCACAACAAAATGGAGTAGTTGAGAGGCAAAACAGAACAGTGTAGGAAATGGCCAGGTCAATGATGAATGAGAAGAACATTGGTCAAACCTACTGGGTAGAAGCAATACACACATCAATACATGTTCTTAACAAAACTCACCTTAGACCACAGTCTGACAAGACACCTTATGAACTGTGGTTTGAGAGACCTGCTTCAATTAAACACTTCAAAGTCTTTGGGAGTAAATGCTACATAAAGAATAATGATGAGAACCTTGGCAAATATCATGACAGGGATGATGAAGGTATCTTCTTAGGGTATGATGCAAACAGTAAAGGATATAGATGTTATAATAAGAGGCTGCATAAAATGGTCGACTTTATTGACGTAAAACTTGATGAAGGAATCCCAAAAAAAGTGGTGTACAGTAATGAGTGTTCTACAGAAGACATAGCTAAAGCTGAAGATGAACAAGTCCAAGAATCAGAAAATGAAGACTCTAAATCAAATGAAGACACAGATACTCAGACAGACTCAAATCAACAAACAACATCAAATTCCTCCTCCAAAATCACTCAAAAGAATCATCCTGTAAGTCAAATAATTGGTGAAAAGGACAAAGGTGTACAAACCAGGAGAAAGCTAATAAAAAGCATTGAACAATCACATACAACGTTCATATCCATGCTGGAACCCAAGAATTTTAATGAAGCTAGCAAAGATGACCATTGGGTTAAAGCAATGAATGATGAACTTGATCAGATTGAGAAAAACAATATGTGGGAGATGGTTAATAGAACTAAAGGCAAAAACGTCATTGGCTCCAAATGGATCTTCAAGAACAAGTTGAATGAGAAGGGACAAGTTGTCAGGAACAAAGCAAGATTGGTCTGTAAAGGGTATGCTCAGATAGAAGGACTGGATTTTGATGAAACATTTGCGCCCGTAGAAATATTAGAAGCTATCAGAATGTTTCTTGCCTATGCTTGTCATAAAAGGTTTAAAGTCTATCAAATGGATGTCAAGTCATCTTTTCTAAATGGAGATTTAAGTGAAGAAGTCTATATGGAACAACCAGAGGGTTTCGAACTGTTTGATAACCCTGACTTAGTATGCAAGATGAAGAAAGATTTATATGGGTTAAAACAAGCCCCTCGAGTGTTATCCACATTTTTGGTTATCGAGATGATATTATGATCATGTCATGATAATGGAAGATCAAACTCTTCATTAAGAACAATTTCCAAAAGAAGGTTACACTTGTCATTTTCTCAAAATTATATTTTGGGAAAAGTTCGCAGGCTGCATATATACTCTCCTGCAAGAATCTTCATTCCCGCAGGCTGCTTTCATCTGGACTGCGAACTTCTCGCACTGTGTTCAAGGCCAGGGTGCGAACTTGTTTATAAAGAAGGAAAATGAATAAGTTCTCGATCCTTCTAGAAGGAATCTTCTAGAAGGGTGAGTTGGAGTTCGAATGGTTGGCAAAATACTGGCTTTCCAGATATCTTGGGATTATTCCCTATCCAAGTAACTAATCAATCTTCTCCTATATATTGAGGAGATTTCTCATGGAAATGGTTAGAAGTGAGAAGTTAGAAGAAGAAGCAAGAGATTGATTGGAGAACTTGTGCAAGACTGTGTGAAGGATTGAAGCTACAGCAGCAAAAACAACAGCAAGGTCATCATATGTGTTTCAACTTCTTCATGC